>JAOXNX010000033.1:32581263-32594369 GCA_028566075.1 Solidago caesia
AGGAAGGGTGAGGGTTATGCTTAAACGACCCGATGGCAGGTTCAGCAATCCGCTTGTTACGAATAGTAAGCATTGCTTCTTTTCTTTTTTTTGTATCCTTTTTGTTTTTTACTTGATAGTTTTTGCTGATCTGCTATGATTATATAACGGTTAAATATTCAGAAATTTGAAGGGAATATATATTTAACGATATTATTGGAAATGAACTGTTTATCTGCCTGTTTTATTAGCTTCTTGGTACGAAAATAGAAACTAAGGCGGATTGGATGTGTACAGTTTTGTTAACATAAGCCTTAATGGCCCTGCGAGTTTGATTAGGAGAATTTACACGCTCCTAAAGCTTTTGGAATTTGAAATTTTTAATACTCTTAGGAACGACGTTTACTTCATTGGTGCTACTTGTACTAGGAAAAGCAGTATAGACTCAATACTCATGCTGATTACTCACTGCAGGATAACCCTTAGAAACTATTATTTAATGGTACAAACCGAATACAATTTATGATCCTCATTCTGTTAGAGATATAGAAAGCCAGATTCATCATGCTTCATTAGTTCTGAAAATAGAGCCAAGTGCCTAAAATCTATCCAGCTTGGCACATTTTGCAATTGTATGTATCCAACCTTCAAACTTGTTCTTGTATGCATCGAACATTTAAGTATTGCTATTCTATGTATCTGGTATTCTGGTTATCAAGTAACTAGTTTTTTGTTGACGTGGCAACCATATAAGCTGCCACATCAAAACTGGTGCCTTGTTACCAGTTTACAAGCAATAAAAAAGGCCAGATACATCCAATAGCAATAATCGAAAGTTTAATACATACAGTAGCAAGATTGGAAGTTGGATACGCACAATAGAAAAAATGACATTTTGAATACATTGTTGTGCACTTAACCCATAAAAATAAACCGATGTCTACTCTACCAGTCAATTGTGATGTACAACTATGTGCCGCCAAACACAGAATATGAACCTGTTGATTTTACAGCTGGCCAAACAAGTTGATTCATAGGTATCACGCGAGTAATTGATTTTACAGCTGGCCAAACAAGTTGATTCAAACATATTATGCTTTGTTGTGGTTGCAGCATGTGAAATAGGCTTCACGCGAGTAATTGGTTGTTTGTTACTTGAACCCATTATAACTTTATAGAAAATATCCTAGTCATTAAATTCAAAATCAGAATCTCATCCTTTTTCCGATTTGTAGTCCAGTTTTTAATTGTTGTCATCTCTTGTGATGCCCATCTTGGTCTGTTTGATAATCTTAGTTAACGATAATCAGGCAGAGCTCAGAAACATTGTTGTTATATCCACATACCTTCATTCAGCCTTCTTTAGTCGTTAAGAATTTGTTGGGATCCCATGTAGTGACGATCTGTTAGTTGAACTTAGCGTTTGACAAATTTGACTATATGGTGTTTCAATCCTCTCTGCCTTTTTTTTCTTTCTTTCTTTCTTTCTTTTTTTTTTTTTCTTTTTTTTTTTTGCGATTTTGATGATATGAAAGAAATTTGGGATGACTTGTTAGTTAGGACTATGCTATTGTTTTCATAATTTTGACTAAAGTTGAACAAATGAACAATATGAAGACTTATTTTGCTTTTGTGAGTTTACTAGATGATGAAGGAACACTGGATAATTATTTTTGTTAATCTGATAGAAATTTTGGTCACTAATTTGTGGGTTTTTTTATGTGTACCTCGCAAGATATAAAGTGTTGAGAATTATATTAGCTTTTGTTGTAACTGTGGACACATATTACAGAAAAACAGCTGCTGGTTCGTATTGCTGAATTGGTTCCTAGACACCCGGGTAGAGTGAAGAAACAAGAACCTGCATCTACGTCGTCAAATGCTGGACCTTCTAAATCTGGCAAGGGTGGGAAAAAGAAGAGATAACTTCATTAATGTGTAGCTTTCACAACTTTCAGCCATCACCGTCCTTTTAGTTGTTTTTGTTGGGACCTCTTCTTTCTACATATCTTGTAGGTTTGTAGCTTAAACAAGGTCATTTGGCTGCTTAATTGTGAACCAACAGTAGACACCAGATGTTTGACAATCTCTATTACTTGAATGGATTTCCTGTTGAGTTTATCACTTTATGATAGACAATTGTAGTGTAAACTGTAAACTGGTTGATCATCATTTCTTACATCTTTCAAGGTGGTCTAAACCAGAGACGTCGAACCAAACCAGGTAATGAAAGCTAATGGAGCCATCTGAGACTGGTTTGGAACCCCAATTGTTCTACAGGTCTAAAGTGGGGGGACCAATTTTGCAATCAATCAAGACGTGTCGCATTTAGACAAATTGCTAATATGTGTGTAATTGTGTAAATATTCACCTTTGAAGATGAACCGGTTCAGTTATGTTTAGAACCAGACTTGGCTAAACTAGGAACTAACTATTAAATAAGTTTAGAACCAAGGATCAAGTGGAAACCAATTTTTCTTAAGAAATCTAGAACCGAACCAAGTACACCCCTTTCTGGTTTGGTTTAGCTAGGTCAAATTCAGGTTTTTGGCTTTGCCAGCCCATCTGGACTTCTGTATGCCTCTAATGACTTCCATAAAAACATTCTGGAGTTTCAGGTTCAATCACCAATTGAGTATTGCACTATTGCCCAATTAATTAAGAAAACTGTGTCAATAGATAGATAACATAGGGTTCCAGTGTCCTCCAAAAATACATGGTACATAACTACATATACAAAGAAAGTATAAGAGATACATATTTTCTATCAAAAGATGGTTTCACGGAGATATTCTACCAAAACAAATAGCAACCTATTAAAAAAACACTTTTGATACGCAACACACAGAGATATCACTCAGAAAAATATGATGGAGACACCCATTGTGAAGCATCCAACAGCCACCCATGGACTCAAGCGCTCGCCTGTTCAAAATATTACAAGTGAGATACCATATCTATAAATGCATTTTCTAATAAAAAAAAAATTGACTCGAAAAACATCAATATGATAACCCTGCATGATATCCGCTATGTAAATGATCATCATAAACTTTACCTATTCTAGCAGCCTTCCAAAAGAATCCCCGAAATCTGCATAACACATTATCATAAGGCTACTTGTATAAAAGCAATTTCACAATTTTAAACGTACAAGGAATACTAATGTAAGTTCTTCATTATCCTAACCGGTGGTGACCTTTTAGTGCTTTGGTGGTCCATGCAGCATGTGTTATGTTTAGGAAATTCAAAGACGGGTTTAGCAACAAGGCATGTAGTGTCGTATTTTGAAAGAAGTTTATCTAACTACAAAAACTTCATAGAGAACTTAAACATTTATCAAGAATAAAATGAAATCAAATATGCTTTACTTATATATCAGGAACAAAATACGATACAAGCAAGGTAACTTAGTAATAAGACACTTTGTCAAAAACCTATGAAATAGAAAGAGAAACATGTATATAGGATAAAGTTTTTTCTGTCAAGATTTTACTAGATAAATGAGTGTCTACGCAATGAATCATAACTTAAATCTCACAGAGGCAGATGATTTAGAGGTTAAACCTGTAAAGTAAATATTGGCGCACCTAATAATTAATCATGACCTAAATTAGGGAAAGCCTAGCAATCAAATTAAAAGAAAAGGGATCAGATATATTAATTAAAAATAAAATAAAAATAAAGGAGGGAAGGACAAGTAACCCAGTTTTTTGTTCAAGGATAGTAGGAAACTGCATCTTTAAGAAGGTGCAAGTGCAGATCACCAATAATACCACCGTCAAAAACGAATGGAAATTGAACAGCGCCGACTGCCAATCATATTCAATTCATCAATTTAATAAATTATAACATTAAATTCAACACACACAAAAAAAATGATACACACACACACACACACATATATAAAGGGTGTTAAAAAGGAATTTACCATGTTATAATTGAACCGTGAGATTTTTAGGGTTCTTTCTTCTTCACCTCCGATTCAGATTTTCCTTCCAGTCACAAAAGAAAAAATATATATATATATTACTAGCGGAAACAAAAAGCAGATACCATGTCGTTTCTTCTTAAATGGACTATGATACTACACAACAACTTTTAACTTTTATTTTGTCATCCGCAATAATTTTGTGTAATATATATTATATGCAATTTTCACAAATACCAAAAACTATTGTCGGTCATATTAAAAATCATACAAAATATAACACTAAAACCATACTAGCTCTTGCATGCCTGGTGACTTGCGCCTCAGTGCTCATGCTCTATCTTTATATCCGGACAAAAAACAAACCAGTATCAAATAGTCATTCAATCACAGTATGCACCAATACTATTATATCAAAGGTTCAAAGCTCCAAACAAAACCACATACGACTAATATTTCATAATAAAGCCACTTGATCCCAGATTGTCTCCTTTCAGAGTTCCCACAAAGCGTCAAAGCCTTAACCAAAATACGACATCCCAAAAGGTAGACCAATACATGAGTAACACTATCAAGGTCACATACTCAACAAAAAAACATTTTTTTTTAAGGCCACATGCTAACATAACTATACCTATTTGAGTAATTTAAATGCTCTCTGATGATGGTATGCAATTGTGCAAAATTAAATATAAGGAGCACCCGGCTACCCTTTGCATTCATTGGTCAAAGTTCAGTATCACTGTGACTGTAAGACAGCCAAATCTTGTATATCATCATTTAAATTGAATTTGCGGATTGATGGTGCTTCTAGCCTGCTTTACTTTTAACAAACAAAAAAGAGATAGTATGTAAACTACTTAACTACTTTATGATCATTCCAATTTTGTCACACATTGCTATTAAACGTATACAACTCTCGAAACCTCTATCGTATGTGTCAAACTTTCAATACATTGCTATTGCTATTGCTATGTATCATGTAATTGCTGCATCAGATAACAGGGTTTTTTTCATTGGTCCAGAAGTAATAAGAGGTCACATACATACAACAGCGAGCGAAACTGAATGCTATACATATAATAGCAAAAACGGGTTCACTCTTAACTTCGAAGTGTGAGTTCCTAAATCATAATAATCAAAGTCTAAGCCAAGCAAGTACATTTTCAAGACGGAGCGAAATACAACAAGAGAGTAAAAATTGTATTCCTTTTACTAATCATATTCGATAAAATTCATATTACATGACCAACAAACACAAAGTGACAAAACCTCTTTAATTAGTAAAAAAAAATTGAATAACAAAACAATCTATTTATGTTGGTGAGTGTGTATGTGTACATATACATATACATATCAAACATATAGATACAGATTCCTAGCATTAAATAACTTTTTATAAAAATAATTTTAAAAAACTATAACATCACAATCAAATACCTAAAAGAATTACAAAAAATTCTACAAAAATCACCATGCAAAACAGCTTCAAAAAAATAATAGAACTTTACTATTTAGGTATTTGATCAATTTATAAAACAAAAAACAAAACTTTATTAAAAAATATAACGAAAATTTATGATATTAAATCTTACCTGTAGCGATTAATGTAACGATCTGGAACCTACGGAGAGAAAATTTATGATATTACTAGAGAAAAAACTGAATTTTGATAAGTTTGTGTGTGTGCTTTTTTAGGGTTTGTAAAATAAATATAAAAGGAAGCAGGATTAGTCGGGTCGGGTCGGGTCAGGTCGGGTCGGGGGTGTTGGGAAAGAAAGTAGGATTAGCATTAGCATAATTTGCCACTCAAAAATCAAAGGAGTGTAAATTTATCTTTGCTTTTTAAAGACTTTTATTTGCACAACTTATAAGTGTAAATTTGTCATCAAAATATAATATTAGATAAATTTGCCACCAATTTTTTTGAAGATTTTCTTTCTAAAATGGTAAATTACCTGTGAATATCGGGAGAAGAAAAATACATTGATTTAACCAGGTCCGTGTTAGAAAATCCCCTCACAAAATAAATTCTTAATTTAAATCCCGATGAGAAACCCCTATCAAAACTCACACAAGTCCACCATATGGTGGAAGTTAAATACTTGTTGGCACCCCTTAAATATGTCGAGGTTGAACTCGAACCTAAAACATCTTGTGAGCAAACAGACATTCTTGTCACTGGACCATTTGGCGATAGTTTAAGAAGATTTTATTTGCGGTCAAATTTTCAATCATTTCAAAACTATTCATGTATATTTCAAATATCGAACATCAATCTGGTAACACGTGTACACATTCTCGGATATGTGAGACTCTTATGAATCACATATTTTGATAACGATTTGATAGAATATTCAAATATGAATATTAAAATACACATCATATCGGGTGTGAGGATTCCCTGACAAATATTCCAATATTTCCCTTTTTGACGTTGGTACGTGTTTGGGTATTACCAGGTGGAGTAACTAACCACTACACGTGCAAAGGATAAACGATTTACTCTTGTAATGGCTTTGCTTTCCTTAACGACGTCGATGGACCACTGAAAGTTTAACCCATCATGTCGAGTGTAAAGATTGTCTGTCAGGTCCTATGACCGTCTACACACAACCCCCACATTCCTATGTGTTAAGTGACATAAGTCACAAAAAGTGTAAAGTGAAAAGGGGAAAGTGAAACGTCTAAAGTGAAAAATGAAATGTGGATAGGCACAATTAGGATGATGATTCCTAATATGATAATGTGAATATATGTGACCTAAAGTATAAAGTGAACGTTTTGCTAAATGATTTAACTGGCAAATGTTTGGTTAAATAAATGCTACCTTACTTAGTTTTAATTAGCTAACACTTGTTCTTTTAAAATGTGGTGTGCACTCAGATTAACCAGTGAAGGACAGATCATGTGATGTGTGAAGCTGGGTAGCAACTTATATGAAGATGATTAGTTACCCGCTAGTGGTCTCCTTTATCTAGACATTTATTTTGTTATGTTATTTAAGACATTTCCGTTACGATGACTTGTTGTCTTTATGCCCAGACAACCTTATGGGCTTTGTTTTATTATTGTGACAATATGAATGAGTAACACCAACTTTATTTAATAATTCATTCCGTTACGGATTTTTTATGTTTAAACGTTGTTTCTGCTATGATTTCGACGCTGTTAGGCGAAAAATTTTGAAAGTCCATATTTTCAAATGTTGCGTGTTAACCTAGTTGGATCAAGTGGTTGGAACTAGTAGTGGATCTAGGAATATAAATCATGTGTGTCCAATTATAATTCATATCCTTCAAATGCTTAAAATTGATTACTTTATAAATTACCTAGGTACAAAATCTTGAATAAAACGTGTCCAAACATAATTTTCTAGTGTTAAAAAAATTTCCAATCTAACATAAGTCCATGGACCTAGGTATAATACAAATAGAACTGCCTTTGGTTGGAACTTCTCTGAAGACAGAGGTCAAGTGTTTGATCCTCATGCCTGACAGGTTAAAGGTCGATTTCTACATTTGGTAGAACCTAGAAGCAGTTTCTCTGCCATAGATAAGGATAAGATTGTCTGTATTTCAACATCCCCATACACTATCAAAAACGTTATTATGATCAATAACCCGTGAATAACGACATATACCGTCAAAGACGGTATTAAAACCCATAACCTTTTAAGACGACATTGGACATTACTTAGTTATTAGTTACTAGCTTAATAAAAGGCTAAACATTTATGCTGTTAATAAAAAAAAATATTTTAAAAATACTCTATACTTTAAACCCTCAGCATTTGAATACTTACAAATCTAACCCCTACTTTTATTTTTGTTACACGCATTTCTATATACATATGGTTAACTAAACTTATATTGATGAGATAAAAAGCATGCAGAAGAAGAGAAGCGGCAAACCTAAATTTTTTCTCCAAACCCACCTTGACTACGTACAGAAATTTTATTATAAAGTTCTACTCCATCAAAAATGTTGCCAGGTTATTATGATGGATCCACATTATGTAAGTCTCTATTTTCCCAATAATTAAATTTCCCAAACCTTAATAGCAGATAGAATTATTATACTACTGTGTAGTTTAATTATTTGAGTTATTGTCATTAGAAAAGAAAGAAATATATGGACCACATTGTGTGTAGATGCCTTATACCTTACATATACGATGGTGATGACCGGAAGTCGTTTTCATTAGTTTGTCGTGAATGGTATGAGCTTGATTCTCTGACCCGTCAACACCTAACTGTCCAGGTGTTTTACGCCACCACACGGTCGTCTAGTTTGTCCAAACGTTTCCCTTTTATTAAGGACCTAACGCTAGAGGGATTGAAGTACTTTCGTGCTTTACACGAACCGCTTTTAGACGTCACTGTTTGGATTAAAGAAATCGTTACTTCCTTTGATTACTTGGAAATAATTTATCTCGATCATGTGCAAGTTGGGGATGAGAATCTCGAGCTCTTGGCCAAAACCCGTGGTAAACAACTTAGGGAATTGAGGATTTATGACTGTGATAAGTTTTCCACGGACGGATTAAAGCATATATGTCACCATTGCTTTAATTTGACAAATTTGAATTTAGGATATAATCAGATGATTATTAAAGACGCAGAATGGTTACACGAGCTGGCTTTGCATAATACCTGTATTGAGGAGTTGATTTTTTTCTACCCGGTTATTGATTTTGATGTTAATGATCTTACACTCCTTGCAAAGAATTGCAGTCAATCTTTGAAATGTGTGAACATAAACAGCAATTTCAGTATAGTGGATCTTAAAGATTTCTTTAACTCTGCTGTTATGTTAGAAGATTTCGATGTTTGTGACCATAGGCGGCCCAAAAAGGAGGACTACGCTGGTTTTAAATATCCTCCGCGTATGCAGTATATGTATATGGGGTATGATGGCTGCGTTTCGAAAGATCAACTTGGACTCGTTGTCCCTTTTGCACATCAACTAATAAAATTAGAACTTTATGATATGAAACAAGATGACCAATGTTTTTTGCTTGAAAGGTGTCCTAATTTACAAGATCTGTATACTAATTATGTTTATGGGAACACGGGATTGCAGCTTATTGCCCGGATTTGCAAGAATTTGCAAGTAATCAATATTTATGATGAGTATGTGTCATACATGGGTCTGATTACTCTGGCACAAGGATGTCTTCAACTGGAAGACTTACATATCAAACTCGAAGATATCTCAGAAGAGGCACTGGGGTGTCTAGGAGCTCATTTAAAGAACCTACGAAGCTTCCATATGACTTCGCTTGACATGAATAGAAGAACTTTACTTCGAGCTGAAGGGATCCGAGCTCTGCTAATTGGTTGCACCAAACTTGAAAAACTAAGAATCAACCTTGTTCACAGACGTTTGACCTCCATGGGTATGAAATATATCGGGAAATATGGTCACGAGTTAAGACGTCTCTCTCTTAAATTTACAGGAATACCCGGACTTGTGAAGTTATCGAAAGGGTGCCCAAAATTACAAGAGCTGAAAATAAAGGATTGCCAGTTTAGCAAGGACAAAGTTTTGAGTTTTGTGTTCAATAATATAACTTCGCTAAGGTACATATACGTTTGGAATGAGAAAGATAAGCAGTATTTGGCAACGACTCGTCCGGGTTTTGAACAAGTACTTGTCTAACTATGGGAAGACATCGAACTTTTTGATGCGATTTTAGTGATATACCTTTCATTCTCAGGGTCATTGTTTTTATTTAGTTGTTAGCTAATGCTATGAAAAGCCTTATCTTGAATGAAAAAAAGAGACCATGTACATTTGGAAACTCATTTTATATTTTCCTTTCATATATTCTTTATTTCAGACACTATGGTTTCGTTGCGTATGTTATGGGGCAGGCCCTCCTAGTTTGACATTGGGTTTTTCTGATTATTCTATGTCGTTGTCTTTACCTTTACCTTTCTAAATTTATGGCTTAAGAACATTTGCTATAAGCTAAGTAATGAGTAACTAGTCAAAAACGGCTTCTGGTTAAAACTTGTTTTGTTATGGGTCAAAAAAAACCAGATTGTGTTGACCCATTTTAGCTAGGAAAATTTTATTCGCCCGTTTGAGGTAAAACACAACCCAAACCAATCCGTTATCAAGTAAATGAGTCATGTGCTCCACAATACAAATTCGGGCTAATATGATTAACAAATTCTCTTAAGAACCTTATGCCTCTTTGGAATCCTATATGCCCTTTTGTCCAAAGCATGCATCCAGAATACACTAAACTTCCTTTTCAAGTACATCAGGAATGCTATGAATAACGAAGCTTCAGTTATAAAGGTGAAGGACTCTTTTTTCTGCTGGTCTACGTCTTTATATTGTAATGTAACCACTATTGACTAACCTTAAATCGTATCACGCTGTGCAGTGAAGATGCAAAACAGAATCTATTTAGCAATATCATTCACGTACACGTCCATGGGTTGGCTGTGCTGACATAATTAGGTCATATTTTTTTATATTATTGAGTCCCCCCTTCTCCTTGTTTGGAATGAAAATCTCTTCTAGTTTGCCTCTTGTAGCACTTTTTATTGTTGCTGATAAGTGAAGTAACTGTTTTAGTGATACTTGAGATTTGTCCATTACCTCAGAATTTTTTGTTGTCACAAGTTGTATGACATTAAGCTGAAAATTAAAGTATACCTTGCTTTTGTGGAAAAAAATGTGGAGCACTACAAAACTTGATGGATGGAAGATTCACTTAAAGGTTTTACGAGGTACTTTGGCATTTAGGAAAATGTCGTTAAATAGCGTAACCAGTATAAAATTGGAATGCCACCTGAGCATTCAATTGAGTTGCAGGTCTAAATAATATGGTGATATAGTTTTGGCAGACGCATTTGGGTGCTTCTCATGTAAGCAGAGTTCACCTTCTTGATATGTAGTCATTCTCTAATGGATTTTGAAATTTGGTAAATTGTGCAAATATTCCTACCAATCTATTGCAAAAAGGATGTTGATTTGCTTTGTAGGTAACCATTGATTAGTCATTTGGTATCTGATTTTAGTGTTACCAACATTGTTAATCACTTTTCGCTTGTGTATCAGTATCTCAATCTTTAGTTGGCTACCGTAATCCAAGAAAAGCCAAAGAAGGTAATTCTGCAGGTGGTCAAACACAATTGTATTGAGGGAGATAATAACCAATTAATACTTAGGGAGTTCATGGCAATCAAGGTCATTGACAAGAGCAGGCGGTTCAAATGGATCATTTAATAAAAGGGAACTGTACTAGTAAACATTTCTCTAAACCTGAATTTATCGATGATTGGCAAGACACAAGAACCACACCTCTGCACTTGAGAATATTCAGTAGTGTATCTTTTCCACAATCATCAGAGTCTATTTGGTGGCAGGTATGAAATTTAGGTATCAAGTTTACATCTCTTCTGTTTCAACCCGAGTTCATTTTGGTGCAGATGTTGACTCTTACTATCTCTAGGGGCCAATGCAAATACGAAAAATGATGTGATTATTTGGTAAAGAAAAGGTTGTCAAATCATTGCAACGGTGACATATATGATTCATACCATTCATTCTGTGGAAAACTTATCACATTTTTTAATCCACAATCGCCTAAGTTGTTTACCACGGATTTTGACCAAGAGCTCCAGATAAAGTAAACATACGTAGTAACGATTTCTTAACTCCAAACCGTGATGTCTAAAAGCTGTTTATCTAAAGCATGAAACGAAACTTCAATCCCCTTAGCGTTAGTTAGGTACTTAATAAAGGGAAACGTTTAGACAAAGGAGACGCCGGCGTAAAACAGTTGGACAATTAATTAGTTCTTCAGGGGTCAGACAATCAAGCTCATACCTACCACTGACGGAAAACTAACGAAAATGACTTCTGGTCATCCCCATCGTATATCTAAGGTATAACACAACTAAAAACAATGTCCATATCCATCTTTCTTTCTTTCTATATTGACTGACAATAATAACTAGAGTAATGTGCTAAATGGGATGGGAAGGGAAATTTTTGTAGAGTTTATAACTTTTTTAGCAAATATTTTGTTTTTCATGCGATAACTCCGTCAAATTCTTTTTTTTCTTTCTTTTCCCTCTACTTCTCCAACTCATGAAGCTCTTTTGTATGTGTCCACCTTCGATGACGCACACATATGATTGGTGACTCCACATCTGACATGTTTCCAAAACACATGATCAAGCCTAAAATTTAACATTTAGATTTTTTTTTTAAATGGACCTAAAAATCTAGGGCGCATTTAGTTGTAGAAAACACTATTGTTTTCTAAGAAAATTTTTCAAGAAAACATAGAAAACAGAAAACATGATCAAATTAGAGTTTTCTAGAAAAGTTTTCTAAGAAAATAGAAAACACCATTTTTCATTTTATTACATGATGAATTTGGAAACAACATTTTGATGTTTTCCATTTTCCATTTCCATTTTTCATCTCCCCCTTCCCCCTCCCCTCACATCTCCAAGATGTATTATAGTTTTCTAATATGAAAAATGAAAATATTATATTCTAATTTTGAACGCGTTTTCGGAATTTTTATTTGTGATCTAGAGATTCAAAACCCCTTCCATTTTTTAGAAAATTGGAAATGAAAAACTAGAAAACATTTTATACAACTAAACGCGCCCCTAATTATTATTATTATTATTATTATTATTATTATTATTATTATTATTATTATTATTATTATTATTATTATTATTTAAATCTTAATCTAAAAGTGATTCCATTTTAAATTATTAGTAATCAAATAAGTGGTATGAGTTGGATCATTTATTAAATTTAATTAAATCACATTAATAATACATACTTATATATTTATATTTACTTATGTATACAACCAAAATTTTGTGTAATTTATATAATATTAGGAGAACTGAAAATGTTATTGAGCAATACCAATTTGTATATTTTATATAATATTAGGATGATCAAAAGTGTCATTGACCAATATCTTAGTCAATGATGATATCATTTAAATGATCTAAATGTGGAAAAGATAGAGTTGAAATTCAATCAATGATCCATACTTTACTTATTCATTGTAAAACTAAATGTTTTATTTTAGGGAGGTGATATTTATACTAAAGGTTTTACTTCTCCTACTACAAATAATATGTTATGACTTTTTTGTCACTGTTAGTAACTTTTTAACTCCTTGCACGGTTTTTACTCT
>JAOXNX010000033.1:32597200-32615919 GCA_028566075.1 Solidago caesia
AATGGAAAATGAAATTAGCATATTCTAAATTTGAACACGTTTTCATAATTTTCATTTGTTTTCTAGAAATTGAAAACCCCTTTCATTTTCTAGAAAGTTGAAAATGGAAAACTAGAAAACATTTTAAATAATTAATACACAATAAGGGATAGGTTATTTCAAATGCATATGGCCTATGTTCAATTTTTTGGCATGTTCGAAGATTGTGGCAAAAAAGTTTTTTTTTTATACTATTCATCAAAAATTATTTCAAATGATTTGGTTTTAGTATGGTTAACCAACACCAATATAAAAGCGTCTTCAAGATTAAAATCCGCCGTATCGCGCGGGTATTCGTCTAGTGACTATAATGTTCGCTGAATGTAATGTTAAACTATTAAATGATTATTATTTTGTATAATTATCTACATTATGCTCCAATAAACTAATTTTTTTTTAAGAAATGTTCCTACTTGCATTTTTCATCAAGTCTTTGTGGATTTGTAAGTGTGTTTTTTTATATTTTTTTGTAAGTCATGCAACTAACTTCAATGAGGCATCTTTGGCAAACTCAAAGTTTGTGTGGCCTTTTTCAATGGTATTTTGCATAGATTAGTTAGACATAAGGTGTCTGGTTGGATCGTTTTGACTCGTGTTTGTGTAGTATGTGTTGTCATACTTGTACATACGAAGAATTGCTTTTAACTTTTTTGGTTATGGTTTACTAAATCATGTTTGGTTGACTTTTGAGTACAGAATTAAAAATGGTTGGCGGTAGGGTTGCTCATCCCGTGTTGAAAGGCCCTAGTGTGGTCAAGGAGTTGATCATTGGATCAGTGCTTGGCTTAGCCGCTGGTGGTTTGTGGAAGATGCATCATTGGAACGAGCAGAGAAAAACAAGAGCATTTTATGATCTTTTGGAGAAGGGTGAGATAAGCGTTGTTCTACAAGAGTGAACTTTTGGTTCCTGTGAAGTTTAAATTTAATGGCTTAAATCAGAGATGTTACTCTGGAAACCTTAAAAAAAATAAGTTTTTGTATTGGATTTGTGAACAAAGTTGATCTTCTCTTAGAACTCTGAAAATGTTGTTTCTTGATTCCTATCGTTGAAAAATGCTATTGTATCCAAATCGATGATGTTATGGATATACGAAAGGCAGTTTTTTATATAGCTGCGTCTGTTACCTGTTACTAGCCGAACAAAATTATGTGGCTGGATTTCTTATGTATGCAACGGTAAAACGACGTATTTTCTGCCAGCTTTAAAAAGTTTTGATGACGCATAAGTTGATTCATGTTATGTTCCATCTCTAATATGTCATGGGTAAATCAAGTAAAATTTATAAAAAGGTTTTATACTATATGCCTATACGATTGATTACTGATTTTATTAGACAACCCGTTTCTTAACCTCTCAGCTTACTTCAAATTGTACCTAATATGTAATCATATGATTTTTGTTATCAAACCTGTTGGTAAGAAGTAACATGCATCGATGAACAGCTACAAAATTTTCTTAAACATATATTGGTTATCACTCGTGAAGGAAAGTAGCCCTGTGTTGATACGATATGTTTCTTATGTTTCTCAGTTTCTGGCAATAGACATCATAGGAGGAACTATGAAGGGACCGGAGAGGCTCCTGGCCTCTCCAAAATTTTCGTTTATATATACATTTTATATAGAACATGAATCTTTATATAGATAAAAAAAAAAAAAAGTTGCGTTCTACATATTGATTGAACTTGGCCTCCCTCAAACAAATTGGTTACATTCCGCCAAAATGTATATATACTATCTATACAGTGAGGTATCGTTCTTTGACTTGTGTCTGCTAAGCAACGCTTTGAAAAGGTTTCTAGTTTTCTTGGTGTAAACCTCAATATCTTTTCCTCTTTCTCTTTCAGGATACAATGAATGTGACCTACGTGGAACCACGTGATGCTGCAATCATACAAGAAAGTAAGAATCAACAACAATAAGTTCGGACATTTTATTTTTCTAAGGCTCAAAGTGTAGAAAAAGAAAGAATTCATGATGAGGTTCATTTTCCCTTACTTGCTGTGTATTTGGACGGATGGATCGATGAACCATGGATCCAGAATGCATGACTGGAAAGATTGGACTGGCGGATTGATTAGAAGTGGATCCCAAACGCCTGATTCTGAAGCGATTTGGTGACATAGATCGTGATCGTTTTTCTGGTTATCAGATAAGCACTAATCAGTACAAACCATTACTGCTAGTTAAAAACTCTGTTCTTCCTTACCTAATCCTTTATTTAACGCAGCCTTTGAGAATGAAAACGCAACCAAACCTGGTGGGAACTCATTAGAAGCTCCTTCCTTATGTTCCCTCCTGCGCAAGGATCTTATACAATAAGCATGATCTTGATGGCTCTCCAATGCAGATAAATGATAATAATGCTTAATTTGCTATTTAGTTGTGAAATATGAATATTACCTCAAACCCGATGATTCGACCTTTGCATTTTCTGCTTGAACAGCTTCAGAAAAACGTCCGTCTGTGTGGTTAAAGTTTTGTTAAAACCATTTTAAACTCAAAAGAAAATTTTAAAATACTGTAGCATGTAGAAACAAAAAGTTCTTAAGGGAGGAGGGTGTGGGTGCAGTATGGGGGTGCGGTTAGGGGGCTAGCGGCACGGCTACACCGCCTCCTCCCCTTGCGGTTTGGTCAAAAACACAAGACAACGGCTTGGCAAACCGTGGCCCAACCCGTTGCACATTTAAACTCAAACGGTCATACCGTTCCCACCATTTTATTTTATTTTAAAAATTAAATTACTGAAGGTAAGTGAGGGTAACACACCCACTAAAAAAGGTTGGATACGAGGGTTGAAATGAGGTGACAAAATATAATTGGTGGGTGGTGAGGGTGGGGATCTCACGACTCGATCCCTCCCCCTAAGCTCTAAAGTCAAACTGTCAAACAACTATCACATTAAAGTGCATAGACTAATACATAATTTCGGTTTCAATTCATGTATTAAAACATATGCTTGTGTCAATTTCATGTATTAAAAATATATTCTTGATCTTAATTTTCATGCAGAGTCACTGATATGTTTTTTTTTTCTTTTTTTTTTCGGTTTTTCAAAAACAGAAAGATAACCTGGGAGCAGGTACTGCTTATGGTACTTGGGTATCTGTATCACCAATGATTGTTGCGAAAGACCCTCATGGTCGCTATATGTTTGGCATGTTTGTAATCTCTGCAGCAATCTCCAAAAAAACAAAATCACATATTCGCACACAACTTTATAAGAGAAAAATAAATAACACGTAAACGGCATGTGTAATTACCTGTTCAATGCATAATACTCGAAGATTTGTTTCAAAATTTTCATCAATATATTCATCCAAGAAACCATTAACTTTAGATGTGACAGACCCCAAATGGTCAATCGTACTAATGAGAGCTTTTGACACATAATCTTTTAAGCTTTCTAACAATCTGCACAAAATAATCAGCAAGAAAGTAGAAAGCTTTAGCAGATAAAGAAATTAAAACTAGCAAAAGACTGGGATTTAGCACTCAAATCTTACAATTGATCATGATCATTATTTTTGTGATACGAGTCTTCGTAGAACTCTGCAGCTGAATACAACTGCTTTCTTATATTCCTCAGATCCTATAATTTCATTGACTTAGATTAGAAACTAAACTAAAAAGTAAGCTAATTTATCATTTTCATTGAAAACTCGAATTATTGATAGTAAAAACAGAGATACCTTGAGACTATCAGCAAAGACCAAGCTGTGTTGCATGTAGATTTCATCAAAACTTGAAGGTGGATGATCATTTGTTTGAAACGATGTATACTTAGCCTCCATAGAAACTTAAACAGCCTTCACTTGCAAGAACAGACACACACACACAAAAAAAAAAACACTAAGATTTTATTCAAACCAGAATGTTTTTTATATTGAATTGAAGCTACAACAGGCTAAATATCATTGAAGATACAAGTTTCATGGTGTGCCCATATATATATATATATATATATATTATTTTATTTTTTGAAGATGAGAGGAAAGAATAGATATTAATTGAGTGTTTTGTGGGTAGAGACTTTGTAGTCATGCTTGTGAGGGCAGTTGTAGAGATTAATAAAGTGTCGGCTTCAAAAGGTGGAAGGAAAAGACACAAATGGACTAATTAAAGTTTGATAATAGAAACAAATGCTGGGACTTGGACAGGGCGGGCAACTTTGGTGACTTTATATGTATGGTTGGTTTTCTTTGAAAGACTTGTTTCGAATTACCTCCGACTCATCATACTAGGGTGAGTGCTACTTAGGATAGACTACATTGTTTTTACCGGGCCTGCGTCATCGCAGAGTGACTCTTCAAGGAAAAATCCCACCGGACATTTCAACCCGGAGGGTTCAAACCATGACTTGTGGGAAAAACCCAATGTGCATCTGTCAGATTCATTTACCGGTTGGTTGGTTGGTTCATCTTGGAGGCTATATATGTCATAATAATATCATTAATAATATCACCAGTCAACAAGTCATTTATGTATATACAATACTATTATATAGGATTTTTCTAATGACAGCCCTAATAACCTGTATAAAAAACTTATACCTTCCACATCAAAAGCTCACCCCCTGAATTTTATGGTAAAAGTACAACTATTTTATGCATATTAATGACAGCCCTAAGGGCTGTCATTAGTAAAACCCTTTCTATTATATATATAGATGTAGATGGCCATGTTTAGATAGTACAGTATCATTTTAATTAAGCAGTGTTTATATGGTGCAACCATTTAAATACATATATTCATGATTATTAAAATTCGACATAAAGACGAATGAAATGTGACAGGAGCTTATACGGACAAATGATTTTTCTAATCAGATTATAAATTATTATGATGTAGCTCATTGGTGCAATGCCCAATTAAATTATATGTAAGTCTCTTTTTCAAGAAATTTGTTCGGGTAGAGATGTCGATGCATCTTTAATTAACCCGAAAATATATAACACAATGTTGCTGGTGACCACATACATGGGTTAAGATTTTACCATCGAATAGGTTGCTTTTATATATGTTAAAAAAGCTGTTTGGTGTTCAACGGTTTACGCATGAGTCCACCAACCAGATATATTAGGCTATACGGCAACTGGGAAAAGCTTGTTATAAAATTCATTCGAAGAAAAACATATATAGTTATACCCTTACCAATTGATCATAGATCAACTGATACTGTTACCATGTGATCACATAGGCTCACAGATGAAGACTGTAGGTAGTGAAGAAACTATATCTTGTGATCCATGTGTGAGGATGGTGCTTCACTGGGCATGAGTTTTATGCGTTGTACGTTCTGGTTACCAAGACGGTATATGGGACCAGAGGGTTCCCACCAATTTACCTTTTTTTTATAAATAGCTACACCCTTAATCACTATGCATACGAAAAGACGAGTTCAATCTTCAATGGTTACGTCTAACATACGTCATTAATTGGTAGATCAACTTATGCATGTGTCAACAAATACTTGTATTCGTTTAGAAGAATAAAAAAAAGTTATATTACTGATGTTCCGTGTTAAAATACGTACCCATCATCTATTCTAGATACTGAAATCAACTATTGGATGTCTATTATTCATAATGTCAAACAGTTATTGGCTTGGTCGCGTGTTCTTTATGCTTGTGCAAATTAATTAATTAATGGAATTTATTTAATAGACCATATGACGATGTTGCTAGGCAGGCATATAATTATAATTAGCTTTACATAACGTATCCACTCCATCATACGTATTATTTAATCTACAAGGACCACTAAATGCATTAAATTTAACATTCAATGACATTTTTATTTTTTTATTTTTTTTTGAAAGGCATTGACATTTTTATTGTTGAATTTTCCTTGTCAGATTCGTTAAAATCATTGTCAAATCACTTTCCTCCATTTTCTCTGTCTTTGTGGAATTTTTGCCCTCTTTTTTAACGAATTAGAAATCATACCCGCACAACGTGCGGCGGTAAATAACTTTTTAAATTTGAATATGTTTGTAAATTTAAGTTAGGACACCCCCACAAGATGTGACAGCAGACGGTTCTTCAATAGCTTACTCCGATTTTGAATTATCTAAAACAGTACGTTTGTTATTTATTGATAAAACATTTAGATATAGAAATGATTGAGAGGATTAAATACATAAACAATACAATAATGGAAGTGTTGGAAAAATTTTAATTTTAATTTTAATTATAGATATAGATACTTTCAATTTCCATTTAGTTTACACGTAACAAAATATTGTACATTGGCAATTCATAATTATTTTATGTACACTCTATTGTGTATTAACCGTAATTTCCTTAAAAGACTAATAGACTATGGTCGGCAAAATCCATAACTTTATACTCATAATAACCAAGAAAATAGATAAATCGAACAGGAAACTGTTTTATTTGTTTTACCTGAAAATAATATATATATATATATATATATATATATAGGTACACCTACCATATTTGGTGAGAGCTTGATAGAAGTGGGTGCATGACGGTATAGTAGATATAACTGCTCTGGGTAGTTGAATGCCAACACTTATTAAAGATTTTCCCAGTCAACCCCGTGAAAGCATTCATGAACATGCATGCAAAAATATGCCACAGTTTTCGATTCACCAAATGTAAATGATGTTCTCAGTGAGACGAACAGTAAATTACAAATCAGCCCTTAGACTAGTTCGAATACGGGACTGGTTCACAAAGCAAATAACAAGGTTCAGGGAATCAAATAAAATTTAAGATGATCAAACAATGCGCTCTAATTCCCTGGCGTAGCTGAGAGTCTGGTTAATGAGTTGGAGAGATGGAATCTCCTTGCACGGTGCAGACTCTTTTGCCTTCTGGAATACTACCAATCCATTCTTCACCTCCCACTCAGGATGCTCCTGCATATTTCATTTTAATTCATACTTGTCAACCATGAGTGGGAACGATGCAAGGTTTAGCTAAAATTGTTTGGTTGAAACAACATGAGTAATTTGATGTCCATGGGCAAGTTCTAAATATAATGTGCCCGTCTGTGGATATGGTAGAAGGGCACATGCAAGTGTAACTAGCACACATAAACCATCGTGTAATCATATAAGTCGTGTATACAAACTTAAGAGGTACACACATGACAACATGCGTAGACTAGGGAATAGGAATCTTGACTTGCCAGAAACGGTTACTCTCATTAAGCATGTATTGTCTGAATTCTTATTATAAAGCAGACCAAAACTGTTTGTTTTATATGTACCACTGATTCATGCATTAAAATAAAAATAAGAAACCATCTATCACCATTTATGTAGGCAAACTCTTGCATACCCACAAGTTGAAGTGGGATTTCAACTGACTTGCATCGTAATTTTTCTCTGATGGGTATATTTAACTAAAAAAGAAATGGATCAGATGAATCAAGGGGGTTGAGAATCCTCTAAAATGTAGTATAATGCATTCCATTTATTAGCAAGATTTCTGATCAGTATCACAATAATACAGTTTTTCTGATCATATCCAACTCATTGATTATTAGGTGCTTGCTGGTTGGCCCAACATGACCTGATCCAACATGTTTTGGTTCACACTAAGCAAATTATCTATTTTGGCCCAAAGCCATTTAACCAGCCCATCCATTTGCCATACAGGTGTATCCTAGACTTGTGATTTCCTATAATTATTACCATTTGTGTTTTCCTATAATTATTACCATTTGTGTTATTGTGTATGCGCGTGTTTAGCAATCTCAAGACTAGCTTGGCACCATAATATACAGGTTTGGTGCAACTATCCCAATAATAATGATTACAATTATTTGTTGGGAAGCGCAAATGAAGCCATTACATAATTGGGATTGTACGAGTTTCTTTTGAGATAAACACAAAAGTGGTCGAGACACTCCAAGTTTCAAAAGGGTAGCCATTGTTATCGGAAATCACAGCCTTTCCGCAGTTAAAATGAGGATTGAAAGAAAATAATGGTACCTCTTTGATGTATTCAAAAAGTTCTTGGTCTGACGAGAGCAATAGAATTTGTCGTGCATCTTTAACCGTAAGAGAATCATATGCCTTCTCACTGCACCCAGCAATCTCATCCCTGTAAATGAATTTTTGTAAGTAATAAGATAACCATCCACAATTATCTTTTCAAGCGCATTAAGTAAATCCTGTAATAGTTATTGGCTTATTGCTCATAACTCAATACAGAAAAAGGAGAACTGCTAAAGACCTTTACAGCAAGTACATAACAAAGAAGAAATGTTGATGATATAGTAGTGTAACTCCATACAATATAAACTACACTAAATTGCACAACTGTTGTGCATGTAATGTTTGAACCACCTTTATCTAGTAATTTATATAGTTCTCGAATCTGTGAAAATGCATTACTTATTTGCATCTATTCGTTATAACTTATTTCTTATATGTAGCAAGTGACATAATAAGCAGAGATGGCAAACGGGGAAATCAGATAAAAGGTCAAAAAGGATATTTTTGTGTTTAAACCAAAACAGCGAAACACCATTTGTCCAAAATACACAACTTTTGTTTTATAAATTATTACAAAAACTGAATTAATTCCACAATACTCGACTTGTGAATAAAAAGATTAAGATGGTTTTATGCAGTAGAAAGACACTTTGGGTGAATTTGATCTATTTGAACCCTCTCTTTAACAAACCTACTTGCTTTTACTATTAAATTTGTTAAGATAAAAATATAGCCTAAATTGACTCATTTGTAAGTTAATAAGTAATAATTGCCACCTCTATTTAAAAGTCAGTATTGGGTTACAGAGTTGTTTCTCACCTGACGGTCCTTGCCAACAGATCCATGAAATATACGTAAGTTTCATGAGGTACTGTTTGTCTAGCACTCAATACTCGGTTGTAAGCACCTTCCATAAATGATTGCTCAAGTTCCACTGCATGCTTAATACAAGGATTCTCAAGAGCATTGGCTGAAAGCAACTCTAATTCAGTGTGAAATTCAGCAATTCTGTTCTGAACGAGGAGTCTCAAAAGATTGAGACCCAAGATGGGGTACTCCTGAGGGGATTGTGGGAGACGACCACTGTTCCAACATAGTAAAAGATATTAGAATTCAACAACATATTTCATACACCATTCCAAGGATAACCACAAAGGTGAATGTGAAGAATGGACAACAGCATACCCAGCATCTGTGTAGTATGGCTTCAGCTGAAAGAAATCTCTCTCAAATGCATCTTGATCCTCCATCTTTACGCTAAGCACAACAGCATGCTCATAGATATCCCCTGAAATTGTTAAAAATAGGTTTTATATAAGCTGCAGGATCATTAGGACTGCAAGTGAACATATTTATGTTTTGGCTGGTGCTGGTTTTTCAAATCATATGCTAATCCCAAGTAATAAATGTATTTACACCTCAACATTAATATGATACACCTAAAAAACCCACTTCATCGATGGATATAAATAACATTAAGGGCTTAAGGCAAACTCAATTTACACTTGCGCTCTCCCTGGTTAACTTACGAGGAAAAACAGATTTTGTTGTTTGACTAGTAGCAAGATCCATATGCATGCATACACGCTAAAATATAAAGGACCCCTGTACAATAACAATGACGAAGAAATGCAAGATGCTAAATGCTTACTTGCAATTGTTAACTCTTGAACTGAATTGGGAGTTTCAGCAAACAATGGAGGAAGACTCTTAAACTCTATCAGCATGATCTGCAAGTTAACAAACAAAACATTATAAAAAGCTGATATGTCAAGTGATACCCCTGATACACATGAAGGAGAACAAACAGTAAATATTCATAAAGAACTGAACCCATAACAAAATAAAATATATAAAAACTACCTATTTATAGATGCTTTTTGTTAGAAACTAGAAGCAAAGAGAAAGGGCCCACACAAGTCGACCAGAAGAAAGTGACTAGCATAACATATATGTTCAATCAAAAAATTCACAAGCCTTGTTTATTATAGAGTTTCTCCAAATGTTTTCTCTTGCAAATCCTTAGGGACCAACGGCGTTGTGTCTCTATTTGTTAGTTTCTAAGACACTGACACGACTGTTCATAAGTCTTTTTTAGGTTGAGTGATGGGTAGGCAACTTTGCATCATATTCCTGATTGTGTGGGTAGTAACTAATGACAGTTGTGAAAAATTTGCTTTTGGTTCACAATTGTTGCATGTTTCCATCATCCTTGCTTTGAAATACATATCATCAACAGTTTTATCTCTTCATAACCACTTTCTCAATCTACTCATTTTATCGATCATTATTTTTAAGCAAAAACCAATTTTCTAGAACTTGATAGTAAGCAAGTTTGATCATATATATACAAAATTAAAAAATAACAATCAATCAGTGTCGTAAAAAAATAGCACAAATAACTAAAAGCATACAATAGCTGTCATTGATTCTACAAAAACTAACCGGAATTCATAGTGACCCCTAGCACAATTTTTTTCTATATAAATTAAAATTGTGAAAAACACGATTTTGTTAGAAATGGTAAGCAAATTAACAAAAGAAAAAAGAGACTTATTATCTAAAGGATGGGTATCCCATATTAAAAACAAAAAAACCGTAGCAGAAACAATTCTTTTTAATAAAAATTACACTTGGTCCCTTCCTATTATAATGTAGTTCCACCACCGACAATAACCGCCACTAAGGTGACCCTAGCGGTCAGGCTTCCGGATTCCTCAAGAGAGGTCCCAGGTTTGAACCTTACTAATAAACATCACATCTTGGGGGCGGCCAGGGAGAAGGTTTGGAAACCGTCACAGGGACGCCCCTTTAGGGCCGTGTACTATCATAGTCAAAAGACTCGCTTTCCCAGGTAACCTAAACTAGGGATGAGCAAGAAATCCCAAATCCCGATCCCGTCCCGGTACCGGTACCGAATAGTGGTACCGAATCCCATTCGGGACCGGGACCGGAATCTAGTTTTGGTAGTTTGCGGGATTGGGACCGGGACGGTACCGGGAAAATCCAGATACCGCCGGGAAATACCGGTACCGAATAGTGGTACCGAATACTATTTCGGGATCGGGACCGGTATTGGTTTTTGACGATTTTCGGTACCGGTACCGTCGGGATCGGTACCGGTATGGTGGTGGCGACTGGTGGTAGCAGCGGCCGCGGCGGTAAGTAGTGTAGCCGTGTAAGTTATTGATGTAAAGATAATTGATGTAAAAAGGGATAGTGTATACAAATATATATATATATATATATATATAATCAATCTGTACTGTACATCGTCTGGATATTAAGACTAGTAAATATAAATATAAGGTTATTAACAAATAGCATAATCGATCGAATATCACAACAACGATTTCACTAATTCAATCAATCATGGAGGGCATACCTCTCGAATTCAAACTCATCTCCGCCAAGGGTCTCAGGAATAATCTGGAAGAAAGCAAAAAGGGCTTATATGCCGTCGCTGGAATTCTCGAATACGGGTATACTAGGAGTATGTACGAGCACAAAACCTCTATTGACAAGGACTTTGGTATTGGTCGTACAGTAGAACTCATATGGAACTGCCTCCCTGTAACATTCCCCATTGAGAGACTTGTTGGACGAGTAAATCGACTGAAACTGGTTATCAAGATATTGGCAAACATAATCAGCTTCCTAACCATCGAGATTTTGTTTTTATGTCACATATTGGCACAGATGTTTTCTTCATATGCAGAACAAAGATATATTATAAATAATTTTAGGTAATGATCTATGTTATCAAACAATGAAGCTACAATTACACTTGTTATAACCACACTTTCGCAGATCTTAACAACTGTTTAGTCTGCATTTTAGCAACTGTATGTACCACTGTTAGAGAACTTGTTGCTATGTTTGGTAAAGTCGAGCAATTCCAAAACATCTTTGAAAATGCACCTTTCAAGCTAGTTCCGCAAACAAACATCCTATTCTACAGCCAAGAAAATGTATGAAAACAAGATCTTGGTAATAATTGACACAATTCACTCAAAACAATATGGGCAGTATTCTTTAAAGTTTGTAGAAGTTACTTCTCGAGTAATCGAGACCCGGGGGTGTTGTGTCTCAAAGGGGACAGTGCCTTCCTTGGTGAACCAGATTCAATGAAGTTGATTTTCTTCTCAATAGGACTGCAATCTCTAGGACTGGACTTCCTCTTATTACTCTGCAAAATATCCATACAGTATTTGTCAGGTGAAAACTTCCTTGATATATTGTAAATATAGATATATTACTGAATATAACGATTGTAGCATGTAAGTTAAATTTTCCACCTTCAAGGATGCACTATTATGCCTTCCCCCAGAATCGTTTAGTTGTCTTTCTTTCTGCAGTAGCCTCATCAATCTCCTATTCTCCTTGTCGAATATGTTGTTTTCTTCGAACAAGACCTTAACCTATCATACCCGAGTTTAGTTAGTCACACACTGACACTTACAAGCACACACAAACACATATCACACACACATGAATGAACATACACACAAAACACACCTCTTCTTCTGCAGTTGTGAGATTACTCCTTAAATGGTCCTTTTCTTTCTGTAGTATCTTTACCTCGGAAGCCAATGCTAAAATCTTTTGTGTTGATGGTTTCAAGCTACAATTAGACAATGTCATTGAATATAAAATTGGTAAAATTACAGTGAAACTGAGTGTAGAACACATGCTGAAAAGTATTCACCATTGTTAAAGAATGAAAAACTGCGCATTACGAACCTTTCCCACATTTCCAGCATCTTTTTGCACACTTCCACTCCACTATTTGCCTCTAAGAAAGAATGTGCTGTTGATGCGATATCATCTTTGCTGATCAAAGTCGATAACAATGTATCAAGAAGAAAATGTTCTGTTGACAAAGTCTTTCCAATATCACCAACCTTTAATCAAGAAAAACGATGATGTCATTACTAGTATAAGATGTATATTTGGAGTGTCAAATGGTAAGATGAATATGGGATTAAAGAAACAAAGAGTATAAATTAAGGTTAAGGAAGATTGAAAACATGGTCCAAGAAGACTAGAGGAATCGGGATCGTCCCTACATATTCATGCATCAAGGGATGTTCTTATTCAAGCCATTACTTTTAGATATAAATCGATCTAGTTAATAGTTCAATTGACCGTATGCATATGCAGCAGTTTATCAGGTTTCAACTAGTTGAAAAACAAGTAAAATATAAAATCAGTACATCTACAATGTGTCATGCCCTTTGTTCATTATTCAGGCATCTAGGGATGTTCTTATTTAAGCCATTAACTTTTAGGTATATATCGATCAAGTTAATAGTTTAATCAGCCATATGCAGTGGTTTATTAGGTCTCAACTATTTAAGAAATAAGTAAAAAAAAAAAATCAGTACATCTACAATGCTGTTACATACACATCACTGTTTTTTCTTCTTTTTTTTGCCTTCAACGATTATAAAGAAGATGCCACGTTTAATTCATCATAATGAATACTAATCAGTAAACTGTATGAAAAGTGCATAATGTTTAAATTGTCTATTCATGAGTGATAAAGTGGTAAGTCATTTCCTACAAGAACAGTAGAATACCTTTCTTAGTAATCGACGTAAGAAGCGACCTAATTTCCATAAACTTATGCAAAAAGAATTTACTTTATAGTTTGGTGATTCAAAATTTCAAAGGTATGAATGTAAATACCAAAACCTGGAACTCCCATCACACGAGGAGGTTCCATTCGTTAAGTGAGTTTATCTATTACCTACTGTTTCCACATCAACATTGCTAAGTATCCATACATAGTTTCAGAAGGGGAAAAACTTTTGACAAACTTTGAACTCATAGCATTTAAGGTTTGATTAATTACCTGTAGCCCATCTGCATGATTCTTATAGAACTGTAATTCTTTCGTCAATTTACTTACTTCCTCTTCCAAATCTTGGACACGTAACTCTGCCTCCTTAGCCCTGTTATCTGCCTCGTTCCCAAAGTCCATTAAAGCTTCTCGATCACGATCATACAATGAACACTCCTGCTCCAACTTCTTAGACTGATTTACCAAATTAGTACATTCCATTGCCAATTTCTGATTCTCTTCAACAAACTTCTTTACAGCTTGTGCGTTCATGCTCGACTCAGCCTACATACATTTCAATGGAAGAAAAGCAAAACACAATAAATAAGCATCATGAAAACAACAACCAGCACATAGAAGTTTCCCCATGATCTCTCTCTATGTCATGTTGCTAAATCAACCTAGATTCCAAACGATACTGCTCCAACCCAAAGAAGAGACATTCAGGCTTTTAGAGCCAGTTTTCTTGAACACCAAAGACTCACAAGCCTATTTACACACATATATCCTTAACGTGACTTGAACCCACAACCTGTTCTTGGTTGTTAGGCCACGCTGATACTGCTAGGCGAAAGGCCCTTCACAAAATCATTCCTTTTTAAATCAAATTAGTACGGAGTTAGTTCCAAATCTTACTTCAACCTTCTCTACTTCTAGTATCTACTACAAAATCTGATTTAGTTATCAACTTGAAAAAAATTCCGTTTCATAAATCTCAAAAACCAAAATCCTACTTTTACTAATCGAAATAGCATTTTTAGAATCCCATTATAATGAGATGTAAAGCCTCTTTATTCACGAAAATTTATATTCACCAAAGAAACGAACATAGAAAGCCTAAATAAACCACAGATACTTATATCGCTTTACTTATATCTCAACTTCAAGTAACATATTCTATTCTAACGGGTATTTGAATATGTGTTCTAACATGAATACAAATCATCATCATCATCGGTCGGGATACTTGTTTTACTTCAAATCATCATAAAATCATTCACTTTATCCAAACACTCAAACCCCGACTAGCACGATTTCATTTTAATATAATCTGTTTAAACGCAATTCCAAATACCCCCAAATTATCCAATAAAACCCTAATCATTAAATTTCTAACAACATGGTGAAATCAAAAGTAATAACATTTAATTACTGTGAGTAAAAATTTAAAGAGGATTAAGAAATAAAATACAAACCCTAACACGCTCGATGACTTCATCTTTCTCATTCAATTTGGACTTCAAATACATATACTGATCACGTAGGATCCGTTGAGATTCTTCTGAAGATCGAAGCTTTAACTCGAGAGTACGATTAGATACCGGAAGACCCAACGAATAATCGATGCATTCACGAATGTATTCGTCGGTTTCTTGCGGAAGATCCATTAGAAAATGTGAAAAAGCAGAGAATTAGGGAGAGATTTGAAATGAAAGGAAATTGGTCTGAAAGAGAATTTTAGGGTTTTATTATTGTTATTATTATATATTATTTTGAAATTGAAGATTTGTGGAATAGCCGTTAGAAAAAGTGGGGATTTTAAAATTTAATTAAAGCTCCTTATTAAAATATATTGTTTGTAAATATTTCCTTTATGTTTGAAGATATGAGTGAATTTCTCCCCAATTTTTTTAAAAAAATTTATATGTAAATGACTACATATATATGACTTTATATGAAACGTAAATAATCAAGAAAAAATGTTTGAAACTTAAAGAAAAAAAGTTAGTTATTTGGTTTTCTTAAAAAGAACGAAGTTTTGATTCAAAACGTGGTTTTATAGACACAGAATTCATGACGGATTTTAAATCAAATTTTAGTTTAAATCTACTTGCATATAAAGTCATCTTCAACTCAAATTTGGGTTTAAGTTTTAAACTATTTACTTTGACACTGAACTTTTTTACTTTTAACCTTTTAATTTCAAACCTTATTTTTAAACTGCATATCAATAAAAATATTAAATTATAAAAATACATTATCCATACCTTTAAGAATTTATTTAAGATTTTACATGTGTATAATTCTATAAATATGGTGTACAATCCTATCTTATCAAATACTAGATTTGACTTTAATGACTAAAAAGTCTTGAGATAATCGTTTAAACTTGCCTCTATTAGGTAGTTTATATGTATCTTAATTTATCCTTATATAAACATAGAGTAATTAAATGTTTTCATAGAAATAATCAAATTCCGTTGATGCAAACACAACCATTCAACATAATCCAAAAGCAAAGTAATAACAACTCCCTCGCAAGGAATGAAAGCTTAGGCATAATGTCATAGTTTAAACATAAGACATCAAATGATAAATAGATAAAGCAGCATCAAATCCTAAAGTTCGAGTCTGCTACAAGCCACCATGCTAGTCTTCTTAGCCACCTTTAATACTATTCACTTGATCACCTGAAATGATACTTAAAAGCGTCAATACAATGGTTGGTGAGTTCGTAGGTTTTTAGAAATTAATAATTTTGTGTCGGGTCGAATTACTATAGATGAACCACACATAAAAATAGTTGGTTATTAACTTACTTATGATGGCATGAACGAGTCATCTCAATGTATCAGCACTTACGCTTAACCAGGCCTAATGTTTCATGTTTCATGTCTACAAGTCATCTCAAATAAACCACAGTGTACATCATACAATACAGTTAAATAGCCATGAACATGGTAAACACAACGGCACCAGAAAATAAGTACAAGTATCATTTCACCCCAAAAACATATAAAAGCGGGGCTATAAAACTCACATGTTGTCCGTATAATAGTTTGACAAATGATATAAACAAACAAAGTAATAATGAGTCTCATCTGTCAGTCTAACCATACAAATAACAAATAAGGGTTTAGTCCTAAAAAATGTCATTAAGTTATTTAATTAAAATAATTAAATATTGACTTAAGTTTGACCAACAATATATTTAAGTCCTGACCGAAAGATTTGTTTACGGTGTTAAAGTTTTAAGAGTTAATTTCATTACATCCCCCTGGGTATACCATATTATCAAGTTTGACTCCTGTGTATTTTTTATCATTACATACCCCTATGGTGACTTTTTGTATCAGCGGTCACCCCTCACCCCAGTGACGGATCCAGAAAAATATAGCAGGGTATGCAAAATTTAATAATATTTTTGAAATTGCATTTTTTAGTCAAATAGTCAACCACCAATACTACAAGGTATGTTATGTCTACTTACGACATGCACTCATTTTCTTTAGGATATGCACTATTAGTAAAAAATATTTTATTTTATATAAAAAAAATTTAACACTAATTTTTTTTCCATAGGGTATGCACTTGCATACCCTGCTCTCCACATGGATCCGCCACTGGCCCATGGTTCTGGTTATGCACTTCTTTGCTGTGGCAGTATATGGCATTGGGCGGTTGTTGCTTCCCTTTCCCTTCCCAAAGCAAATGTGGATAGGCGCACGATTGATTTTGGTACGTATCATTCAAATTTGAAATGTTCAGCTGTATAAAAGTGTCAATATATTTAGAGTACTGGAGTTGAATTGAATGACAGGGTGCTTCTGGAATCATTTTTCCGACCATAAAGGCGGAAGGAGTTAGGCAAATGTTCTTTCCTGCAACAGTGGCTGCATATATCAGAGTTCCTCCTCGCCAATGAGGTAAACTAAAACCAGCGATTGTACTAGTATAACAAGATTAATAAAACAAGCGGGTTTGAAGTTCTTTTTTGTTTTGAAATGTGTTCAGTTTGGTTTTGCTTTCACTCATAAAAGCCCAAACTTGACATTTTCCCTTAACCTTTTGGTCTAGAATATAAATGAAAATCAGCCGGTTTTCGATTAAAAATGAGGTAGACATGCCTTGTCTGTCTGTAATGAGTCAGATGGTGTTGGGCAGGTTGTTACAGTTTCTTATCCTAACAATTTGATTGATAAAGAAACTCATGGTAAGCTCTAGCAAAGGCTTAACTCGTATTCAATATATGATAGAGGGATCAAAACCATTTCAAGGTTTTCTGAGGAACATTAAGCTCCACAAAATTTATTTTATTTTTATATATAATTTTGGTGGTGGTGATGTTTTTGAAACAGTACTAAAAGTTTCATCTTGTAAAGGAGTAACAATACATCTTACAATAACCCTTGTCGTGCCAAAAAGATCATTTGGGTAGAAACCTATCATTTAGGCAAAGGAAGAATTGCACACAAAATGACCAAAATACACGCTTCCTCATCGTCTTCTATCTATATTCAAGATTAAGAACAAATAGACGTATCCATCTCCTCTGAAAATAAGAACAAGTACTAATGTTAATCAAGTATAAAGGTCAACTATCGGATAACGTTGTTGATGATGTTGAACAAGGTTTATCGTTGTAGTCTATTGTTCCGACGAAACATGATTTCGACGGTTGGTCTACTGTTACATTTTTTAGAATTAGAGAAATTCACAAATTATTTACAGGGTCCTTTCACAGTTTGGTTGGTCCTCTATCTTAAAAGCCAGCAGGCTTGTAATGTATTATGTAATTTTCGCCCTTGATTAATGAAATGCTTTGCTTTTCCTAAATAAATTGGAGTAAACGCCTAGTTAAAGCTTAAAAAATTTGACGATGTAAATCATGCTAGATATAATAATAACTTTAGGATTGTTCTAATGACAGCCCTAATCTGTATAAGAAACTTGTGCCTTCCATATTAAAAGTCCACCCCTGAATTTTATAGTAAAAATACAACTATTTTATGCACGTTAATGACAGCCCTTGCTGTCATTAGCAAAACCCATAACTTTAAAAGACATTAAGAGGGTGTTTGGGATTACGTTTTGAAGTGATTATTTGATTATTGCGTTTGTAAAACACAAATAATCTAAAAA
>JAOXNX010000033.1:32664558-32683417 GCA_028566075.1 Solidago caesia
AAAAAATATATTAATTTAAAAATATTAGGCATGCCCGTTCAAAAAAAAAAAAAAAATACTCGATTATGCATGCATATCTTATAGTTATTTTAGTTGTACGGAGCTAGGACGCTTTATGTGACAATTTTAATTTATTGCTGTAGAGATGAGTAATGCAAAAACTTTTTATAAGAAACAAATAGTGAGAAAATACCTAACCACATTTGACGGTTTTTGTAATGTAATTAACTTTTTCTTTAAATAAAGAGAAGTACGTCGTAACTCGTAAAACATTTGATATATGTTTTCCCTTCAATTCTTTTATGTTTTCTATATAGAGGTAATAAAACAAATATATTAAAATAAAACAAATATGAAAAAATCTTGACCATTGGATCATGATAAAACTGATACACGAAGATTCATAAAACACATGTATATACACTGATGCACGAAGATTTTCATGATGCACAATTATTTTCAGTTAAAAAAAAAAAATTATTTTATTTGTTTTACTTTATAAAAACCTTCTTATATATACTATCTCATGTGTTTAACATATCTCCAACTTGATTTTCTGTCAACAAAACTACTAGCTAGACAATTTAATCATTTTCCCCAACAAAACAATTACAAATAAATTAGGATTTTAACTTCCATGTATCTTGTAACAATCAACAAATAATATAGGTTTACCGTGTGTCCCATATGCAATATATATATATATATATAGTAGTATTTAATTACAAGTCATGCACCTGGATTTCATTTGTTTCTGGAAACAAAGAGGGATAATTTCCAAAATAAACTTCAGGAGACCTATCCATTATATTGTACTTCCTACAGTATGGTAACCAATGTTTTGCAAACTTAGCAGCCTCTATGAACGCAAACAACGTCAACTGTGACCCTCCATCATCCGACACATAAATCGATAGCTTCTCTGTCGGGTATTCGTATGCCAAAACCGACAAAGCGGTGTTAACTACCCCAATTGGTGGCTCCTTAAAAGGATCGGCGGTGCAAACAAACACATCTAGTCCTGGGTAATCGCTTTCCTTAGCCACTAGTGGCAGATTCTCCGGGAAAACCTGGTGGTGAACCGGATTCATGAAGAAAGCTTGCCATGTTACCCACAAGAAAGCTAACACAATATCGGCTACAAGTAGGAGAATGGTACTGCAGTTGAAAACAGGAGAGTAGATAAGGTTACAACAATGGTGATAAATGAGTGCCAAAATGCCGATTACGTAAACGAGTGTGTAAACTCGATTGAACCAGGTTGTGGGTGAAGGTTTGCTTATATGAAGAGATGGAACTTTTTCCATGGTGCTTTTTGTGTGCATGGTGCGCTTTAGTACTGTGAACTGAAGTACGCATATATATATATATATATATATATATATATGATGGCTTCGCAATGGGTTTTAACCTAGAGCTATGCCATGGGTTTCCCACCCACCCCCACAAAAAACGGATGTTTTTTACTCCTTTCAGCCACGTAATAAACGTACCTTCTCCACTCGTACAAGGATTGGCATTGGCTTGGGAAGACCCAGGTTCAAGTCCAAAAGTGCATCGGGTTTTACTATTAATTTGTTGTCATGTCTGCGGACAGACAAGTTAGTGGGTTTTCCCCGGAATGTGAAGTTAAGTGCGCTAGGGGCTCCGTCCGTCTGGGTTAGGCCATTTGGTGCGTATCTTTAGTCATTGGGGCGTCGCGTACGGAGTACCAGACATCATATTAATTACCCGTTAAAAAAAATTATATTACAAAATGCAACCACATTCAAGTTTCAAAAACGGTCACAAAATATTATCCTAATTTAATCACATGCATCTAATTTAAAAAACTTGTCTTTTCGGATAGCGTAAATAAAAAAAATCTCATCTATTTACCTTGTTCTTAATTTCATATACAATCCATAGAAAGGGTATTTTATCTGCCATTTTTTCATAATTAGTAAAAACAGAAATAAAAATAAAACAACATAGTTGTATAGTAAATGATCAATAACATGTGATATGAGAGAAGAAAAAAACATATTTAAAATGTTAATCAAATTGAAGATGATATATAACATGTGATATATAAGAGAAGAAAAAATCACATATAACTGTTAACTAAATTCAACATGATATAACAAGTGATATGATCAGAGAAGATAAAAACAGATATAAATGGTTAACCAAGTTGAAAGATGATATAACATGTGATATATATATATATATATATATATATATATTATATATAAGAGAAGAAAAAATCACATATAAGTGTTAACTAAATTCAACGGATATAACATGTGATATGGGAGAAGAAAAAAACAGATGTGATGTGATATATGAGAGAAGAAAAAATCACATATAAAAAAAAATGTAACACCCCCATGACGTTTTCCACCGGTTTTTGGGTCTCAATACTACGACGGTGTAGAGATGCTGCTTTCAGGTTCTATCTTGGATAGAAAATAACCTCCGGCCTTGCAAGGCATGAAGATAGAACCCTTGACCTCTGTCTCCAGAGGTAAGGATGTTAACCACTTGATCCAACCTTGCTGGTTTTTTAAGAAAAAAATCACATATAAGTGTTAGCTAAATTGGACATGGTATAACATGTGATATGAGAGAAAAAAACAACAGATATATAATTAACAAGTTGAATAACATAACATAACATGTGATATAAGAGAAGAAAAAAATCACATATAAGTGCTAACTAAATTGAACATGATATAACTTGTGATATGAGAAAAGAAAAAAACAGATGTATAAATTGTTAGCCAAGTTGAAATATCTACCACTATACTAAAACAGAATGGAAGCATCCTTTAAACGACAAGTTATGTCTTATTTGAGTGACACGTGTTCTTTTAAATCTATATTTAAGAATCCTATTTTTTTTAGATACTATAAATAATTAAAACTTATCTCCATTCCATTTTAAATGTCCTACTTTGACACTGTGAGTCTTTATTTTTCATGTTTGACCGTAAATGTAAAATATATGAATGGAATGGGTTGTACATGTATTTTTCATTGATATAACTTTTATCAAGTAATATATAACACAAACAAAAATATTTACTAACAAAGTTAAAAGGAAAAGACTTACAAAGTCAAACTAGGACATTTAAATTAAGACGGAATGAGTAATTAGTTAATATATAGATACATGATATAATTAAACTCTTATATTAAAAATCTTATCATATTCACTTAGTTAATATATAGATACATGACTATATATGTTTTGATTTCATTTAGTGTTTTATTAACAGGTTTTTTTTTATAATATCTAACGGATATATATCTATTTATTCACTTCTTTTAATGAATATGGATGTGGACAATGAGATCGAGTCTAAATAAATACGAAGAAAGAATGCATGTAGATATTACTTCATCCCTGCAGTTTCCAGCCACTTGGAGTTGGGCAGACTGACGAAATAAATATAAAATGGCATGCAGCTAGTGTACGTGGTACGTATGCACGCAACTGTTTCACGATCACATGGCATGCAGCTAGTGACGAAATTAAATATGATTAGGTGATAACTTCTAGACGAAATCTCTCATCAAACAAATGAATCCTAGCTAGCTAATCAATTGCTATATATGTGTCGTTGTTGGACACTTTCTCCGTCTATCCCTTATCTAATTAATGAACTTTTTACATACCAACAAGATTCAGACGATTTATTTCCAAGTATTACTTTTCATTAATATTAATATATTTTTATCAATAATTAATTGATAGAAAATTAAAAAATATGTGACATGAAACTCTCTGTCATCAATATTATGTAAGTCTTCTTACATAAACTTTTCATTTCATATTTTATCAATAATTGATAGAAAATTAAAAATTAATATCATGTAAGTGATCTTCTTACATAAACTTTTCATTTCATAAAATGGCTTCTTTCATTGTCTTAAGTCAAATATGTATTACGGTTGCTTCCTACTGACATCCTTCTCATGCATCCTAGATGCTAATTTTTATCGTTAAATTACTCCCTTTTTTTAGTATCCAAGCAAGAACACCCTAGATGTGTTTAAATATAGAAGTGTTTATTTCCTATACATTATATTTTGCTCCCAGGCAACAAGTATTTTCGCCTACTGTTGTACTCATAGCAGCAGCAGTCCAGAAACAACAATTTTTTTTATTTTTTTTTCATTTCCAGGCAGACTTCAATACAAGCCCAACAGAGCCCATTTCAGCGATCCAGACCGACCCAAGCCCGAACGAGGACATACCGTCCGGTCTTCTGTCATCATTTTTTCAGGTTCCCGGTCTTTGACTTGTGTTACTTTATTTTGTAATTCTTATATTTTATTTTGTGTTGCTACTTTATTAACAGTTTAATTTAATCCGTTCAAAGATTGCTGTTTGTTACGTACGATAGCTGGTCCTTTTTACCTGTGTATGTGTTTGTACTTGATACCTTCTTATGGCTAATTGGGCTTCAAAGTGTTTGAAACAAAATTTCAAATATAATTTGTTGAGATATACATATTGTTACTTTGAAGTCGATATATTTCCACGGCCGTTCATGACTTCGTTTGTTCATTATTTTACCCAATTAGATGATTTAATGAAATCATTATTACTGTAGTAACCACTAAACCCAGAAATTACAGGAGGTCTTTTCTATTCAAGTTAATGATAAGTTGAATTAGAACATGAGATTTCTTTATCCCAAGATATAATAACCACTAACTAGGTTTAAATTACAGGATCGTTAAATCCCCCTGGTTTGTGATGAGCCGCCCTAACTTATGGAGATTGTATGAAAGGCCATAGTTAATTTCAGAGTAAATTACAAATCTCTATCATTTATTTTATTCAAATTTATCCAACTTTACTTCCCCAAAACATCTAAAAACTCTAGGATGTTAAGTATTTGAAACCGCTCAACTCTAGGATGTTAATTTATGATATGTAAATTGATTATAAAAAAAAAAAGTTATGCTATGTAAAGTCATGACTTGAAACATTTTGCAGGATACCCTACTCCTACATCCAATAACACACCTAAAACACTAGCCTTCCGGAAGCAATCTCTCTACCCACATGTACAGGTAAGACCATCACCATATCACCTCACTCACTCACTCGTATCTTGCTTATGGCAAGATAGGATTGGATATCGTTGATATTGACTATTCCTACATCCCGTATTAAGGCTTAATTTCTAAACTTTGTTACATTCTTAGAAACAATGAAACGCCTTGCAGCAATGAATTACAACGATACGACATATGACTCTACTAGTTGTATACGTCAAAGTCGGTGCATATAATATAAATTAAACAGATATATATATATATATACAATCAAAAGAAACTGAACACAACTCCCCAATAGCATTAAAACATCCAAGCACCTCTCTAATATAGACATAATATATCTTACTCCTACTAGTCACTACCATATCCCCTTCCTATTCCTTCAAGAGGGTCTATCTAACATATGAAACACTGAATTAGCCATCTCCCCCTTTACACTTTCACCTGGGGCCACCCTTTCACGACTAGGTGAAACCCGGCAATACCCGAAACACCCTTAAAAACAAAAAAAAAAAACAGAAACTAGATTAAAACAATAATTAAAAAAAGCACTGTTGTTGATCACTTTTCAACAGCTTCCAAGCTACCCGACACCTCATTGTCTGTCGATGATGAAAGCTTACTTGCTGCCTTCATTTTCTTCACGTCTTGACTCGAGCATATCAATATCCGTTTCACCATGTTACAGAACTCCCTGCATATGGAAAACATTCATCAGTCATGGTTGGCAAATAAATGCACTATTGCTTTAATCATTATCAGTTCATGAGATAACTTACGGCCATGGATCATCCCCCATGAGCATCATATCTCCTTCGTCATCAGTAAACACAATCTCCCATTCATTCCGTGGGCGTAGCTCTCCCTTAATCTCAAACATCTCCTCCAGTTCATCAATGAGCTCATCATACCCTTTTAGCACAGTCAAGTCCACTGCACGACCCACCGCTATGCCTTGCATTAGAACCTTTTCATGATTACACAAATCATGATTAGCCAGTTACACACAAAAAAAAAAAAAACAAGGAGCTATTAAAAACATGGAACAGTGCAAAAAATGTTAATTTAAAAGTTGAAAAGATTACCATACCTTGGTACGACTTCGTGTAGAAGTGGTTTGCTTGCTTTGAACCTCTTTTGGTGATACTTGTAACTGCCCTTGTTCTTTAAAATCCTTTGAATGGTTCGAAATTCCAGCAGATAATGAGCTTGGTGCCTGTCCTTCAACTGGGAGCTTCAGGTCAAAACCAAATAACCTACAACTCGAAACATTTTCAGATTTCTTGTTCTCTTTTGAAGTTTGATTTGAATCTTTGGTCTGTTTGATCAAATCCCGGGGTGAGTGAGTTGAATGCAAAGACCAAGATTGTTGACCCTTCCTATCTTCTGGTTCATCTCCTCCATGCATGTTTCTCGAAGCTTTTACAGGGGAAGATGATAACCAACCAACCTCCATTTGAGTTCTTAAAAGACAGCCATTGTTACTATTATCACCTCTCTGTCCTTCAAGATTACAACTTAACTGGGCGGAATCATGTGACACGTTAGGATTCCAAACAGCTGATGCGGTAGAACTGGAAGGTTCTGAAACACACCATAAATTAAATAATGTTAATATGCATATTGGATGGAATATTAATGCAAAAGGGGAAAACTGTACTCACCAAGATTAGGGATCTCCATAGGAGGTCTCGGCCTTTTGCTTTTTGGGGCAACTGGTTGAGCTATAATCATTGCAGCGGGAGCTGCAAAAGTCTCGATTTCCCACGGGGAAACCCTTTCTGGTCTTACAACAGATGCAGGCTCGTCCCATTGGACCTGGTATAGTCAACAAAGGATTGACCATTGAGTCTAATGACTTCTTGAGGTATTTTCAAAACTAAACAGAAATCAAGCTTATACTAACCCTCAACGAACGCCACTTAGAATCTTCCCACTGAGGAGATATGTCTTCAACTCCGACTATTGTCCCGGCAAACCTAATCATTTGAAAAACTCAAATCGATGAGCACCCAATGTATTAAAACATAAAAACGGACACATTAAACAGTAGATTTTACCTTCTTTCAGGAGAATCCTCACCCTCAAACCGCATTTTAAACCTCATGCCAACACCAAATGCATGGTTTACTGCTTCTATGTACTTGTTTACGCCAATGATGAATTGACTTGTCCTGAAAAAGGTTCAGCGTATACAAATATTGTATTATAAACTTTTATGTAATGAAACATAGTCAAGAATCACTTTTATTCAAGTAATCGGGGTATCATACCTTGGTTTATAGTAAACCACAAACCGTGTTTGAGTAGATACGGCATGTGATGCAGTTGCAAGCACTCCCAAATGCATACTCTGGCTAGAAATGACTGAAGATGGCATAGAACTTTGTTGACGAGCTTGACGTCTAACTCCAACACATAATTCACCATTCTCTCCCCTTGAAAACCAGATTTTTTTAGCCAAGATTAGTCAAATATACAACATACCTCCCAATATTAGGCAGCAAACATATGAATTGATATTTAAAAATCAATACCTAAGGAACACAAATGAATCACCAGCCACTAATCTCTTATTAGTAACAAAAGTACTCCATCCTGTGGTAAGGAGATGCCTTCTTGGTTGACCTCTAAAGATATGCTTAAATTTCCACTCAGTGCCATGGAGATCCCGTGCAACTAAGTCTTGAGTAGGAGTCGGTTGTGTCATATCCTGAAGATACAACTTCAAATAAATTAGTTAAAAAAACACACACACAACTAATAAAAAGGGATAACAGAAAAAGCAAAATTACCAACGCCGGGAGGCACTCGTTTGCATGCTTACGGAGCACCGAGAAACCGCCATGAGTACTCGTATCTGAAGCCGTCAACACTTTACAAAACGAATGAACCGTTGGCCTCACAGGCTCAGCTAAGCACTGATCGGGACTTAAAAGCTCACTTTGCTGCATATTGTAATACCCAAATTGAGAAAACCACCAAAACTTTACCATTTCTTTAATTAAATATTTAAAATTGAAAAAAAATGCTTACATCCGCCTCAGGAAGTAAAGTGATTTGCGCATAGACCTCATCGGTATCTTGTTCAGCCTACAAATTCACAACAAATGGAAACATTTTCAACACATGAAACCAACATTCCAACCTACCAAGCAAGACACAACACGCATCAAAACCAAATTTTCTTCAACTTTTTAAGCAATTAATCATAATGATAATCATAACAAAACTCAATTAATCGACGGAAATAAATATCATAAAAAAATCATTTTTATATTATATACCATTAGCTGAATATGAACAACACGGCACAGAATCTTGGATTTTAAGTTGAACAAAGGAATCCTCTGATTTAACTCTTGATTAGTTGATGCTTCCAACTGTACAACAAAAATTTACAAAAATAGCATTAATAATTAATAAATCAAACTAAAAAAAAAAACCAATTATAGAAACACAAAATTTACATATAAAAAACAAAAATCAACAAATATAGATCTATATAATTTACACCCACAAAAAAAAACTAAAACTTTTTTTAAATAAAAATAAATAAATAAATATAAATAATAATATATATATAATAGTAATAATTAAAACTTACTTGCTCCATATGACCCTGGGGGAAATAATATACCCTTTCTCCATTTCTGGGAACATCAACTAGTGGGCCCGCACAAGCATTCCATAATTCATTATACAATGCATCTTCATAAGAAAATTTCAAGAAAATTAAAAATTAATACACAAATGTTAAAATTAACTTAGGGGAAACATTATATTTGCATATATAATAACATATGTAACAAAAAGTAAACGTTGTGACCAAAAAAAAATTACCTCCAGGCGGTAAAAACGCAGGTCCTCTATTACCCTCCATAACAAAATAAGAAAACCCTAAATTGAACTGAAAGAAATTAAATCAAATCACTTGAAGTCTTGAATCATGAAATTGAGCGCATTATATGGTGTGAAACTATAATATAACGGAAAACGTTATATTCAAATAAACACTTTTATGACGGATTTATGAAACCCTAATTAAAAACAATCAATTTTCCGTTACAGATCGGAAGGTGTTTGTGTGTGTGATTATTATTATGGAGATGATGTTTGTTTTGTTTCTCTCTATCTTTCTACAAACACACACATACACACTCACAGGACACAGAGAGGTTGTTTGCTTTAGTTTCTCTCTCTAAAAATAAAAAAACACACACAGAGAGTTTGTTTGTTTGTTTGTTTGTTTGGTTTCTCTCACTAGAAATTTGTGAAAAACACCGTTAAAGAAAAAACATGAAAAAAACAAGTAAATATATACGAATTTGATTTGATTTTATGAAGAATTTAATTTATTTTTATACATCTAAAAAGACTTTTTTTCTGTATCTATAATAAGGCTGGGTTTGTCTCCTTTCTTGGTGGTGTGTAGTGCGTGAAGCTAACTTAACCATGGTTAAGTTTTTATTATTGGTTTGTTGCGGTTATTGTAACTTTATTATTATTTTTTATTTTTATTATCTTTTTTCCGGAAAATAGCTATTGGAATGGAATTGAAGAAGGCATGATACATATGAAGCAGCCAGTGTGACCTTTATCATGTGTATAGCCGATGCTCCGGCTTAAAAAACTTGACTTTTTTTCATTGATTTGTTAGAGTAAAGAAGATAAGTTTTAAGGGGTGTGTTGGACTACATGAAATTATTGTGATGCATGAATATGAATCACATGATATGTGATTTTTTGCAACACTTATTAAAAATAAAATGTGACATAGTTTTAGGGGAAAAAACAAATTCTATTGGAAAAAAGATATGTGATGTTTTAATAACAAAATAATACTTTAGAAACTCAAAACACGCAAGTTGCCGAGACATGTGATCTAAACACGCATATAAATTAGTACGCTAGCGGTATTGTATTGTACTGTAGGGGCAGGTTATTGTAAAACAAATATTAAAGTAAAACAAATAGAATAAAATCTTGATCCTTGGATCATGATAAAATTGATGCACTAAGATTCATAGAGCAAAAGTATATACAGTGATGCACGAAGATTTTCATGATGCACAACGATTTTCAGTTTAAAAAAAAAATTTATTTTATTTATTTTACATTAATACTTGTTTTATTTGAACCAAAACATTGTAATGTAATATTAATAACAACTATAACACTAATATTCAGTTCCATCAAGAATATAGTATGAGTCGGTTTGTTTGTTTTTTATCTCATTAAGTTTTGTCTAGATAAAATGTATGCATAAATTAAGTAGTATTATTGTTTATTTTATGTATTGAATGAACGGTGTTCAAAAAAAGAATATTAAAAATCAACGACTTAATTGATAAATCGGTATATCCGTGACTTTTTCAATTAAGTCATTCCATATATATTAAGTTCAAAACAAACGCACCCATATAATTTATTGTACTAAAATGTTTACTTATTAACTTTCAAGCAAACATCACCTCAGTGGTATTTTGATACATATTAGTATTACTATTTATATGTTTTTTTGTTTTAAAAGGTGTATATTCTCACACTATTATTATCAAATGTATACATATTGTTTCAAATGGAATTTGATTCATAACATTCTAGTTGGTAGATGTATATGACTATTTTTATATGTTATTGCATAATTATTATTATCATTTGTATACTTATTGTTTTATATGGATTATATTTCATAACATTTTAGTTGTTGGCCTATATAATTATTCTTTTTAGGTTGTTATTTAACTATTATCATATATAGTATTGTATGAACTTTACTAAGAAGTTCGCTTAATTATATTATAAGCTTAAAAGCATCATTGTCACTGTTTTTGAACTCTTTTATTGCAAACCACAATACGTTTATTTAGGAGGTTAAACATGAGACCTTTTATTAAGACGTTATGACTTGTGACTATTAGGACACCTTGGTGATAACTACATATATAAAAACGCAAGAAAATCTGAAAATCAGAAGGTAGAATAGCATAAGAGTTACTGATCAACGTAATTTGAACCTAGACATCGACTGCAAATGTTATTGTATAATATGCATTAAATTTTATCAAATAGTTAATTAATTCGTATACTGTAATTTTGAATTATGTCAATTTCTTTTTGTCACAATTTGATCTTCAACAACAACATTGCATATATCTATATTAGAAAACCATACCTTCAATCCCCTTGACAAGTAATTCAATATCGATATCTACAAAAAAAAATAACCCCGACGATGTAAATAATGAAACAACGTTAAGGTGCACTTCAAGAAGGATATAAGGTACATACGTTTTTTGATGTTACAATTTGTCTATAAGGTGTACAAATGAAAACACATGGTATGAATTGAAGATAAAGAAAGGTTGGTTTTATAGGGCAAATTTAAATTATTATATTGAAAAATAAGCATAAATTATATCATATTAAATGCCATTTATTATATCATATTATCAGTATTTAGATCTGTGTGAACACACGTACAATGTATGATAATGATTTATAAAAATTTGAATGACTTATATGTACTATTAAAGATTTTTGTTCTCTTATAAAGCACTTTGTATTATTTACGACTCCTTAATTTTGTGAGAGATGATATTTTTATATTCTTACTTGTTACATTATAATGTTAGTTTCATGTATTTTGTATATTTGTATTGCATGAATATTAATATCACGTAATGGTAATTTACATAGGTAATTTGGTATTTTCAATGAAAAATGTCAAAGGTAATCATGAATATATTTTTAACAATAGTTTAGTTAATTTATAAATCTAAATGTAGATTTTATAATGTGTATAAAAAAAATTACAAAAAAAGACAACACATTTAATGTTATTTTTTAAAATTGATAGCGAGTCATCTAAATATGTTAGAAACTTTGCGTTTACTTGGAAGAAAAAATTTTTGTTTTCATATTTATTGAAAAAAGTTATTATTATTATTTTGAGAGATAAAATACTATAACTGTTTTTAAGAAGCCTGTTAGTTCAATGGTGAGGATATTTGAGTTTAGGGAGTGAAAGAGAAGTTTGTTTTGATGTTTAGTGAAAATAAAAGGGTCATTATTAATTTATTTTTAAAAAATGGGTTATTATTAAATTTGGGTAAAATATTCTGTTAAGATAATGATTATTAATTAAATTAATTAAAAATGAAGTATTTAGTTAATTAAACTGGTTAAGAAAAAATGACTAAATCAATTTAATAATAAAGGTTGTGATTGGTCAATTAGAAATCAATTTTTAGAATATAATTTCCTAAAAAAGGACTAAATCAATTTAATAACAAATATATTTTTTCCTTGAGAAATACGATATTAATATTAATTTTGAGAAGATTTTTTAGTTCAATGATAGAGATATATGAATTATTAAATGAAAGAGAAGTTTGTTTTGATGTTTATTGAAAGTAAAAGGCCATTATTAAGTTTTTGAAAACATAAGGGATTATTATTAAATTTGAATATACTTTTTGTTAGGAAAATGATTATTAGTTCAATTAGTTAACACTCAAAGGGTTAATTAATTAAACTTATATCATATTAATTGCCATTTAGGGCTAAATAGCGTTTTTTTCTTTTTAAAATAACCAATTTTAATTATTGCGAGCCTATAGGTCCTTAGTAGCGTTGACAAAGAAGAACACCCGGGTAAAAGACAACGAATCTTTTTATTTATATCTTAATTATATTGTATAGTATTATATTATATACTAGTTATATATATATATATATATATATATATGTATAGTATCATGTATGATTGATTTTTTTTTTTAAATCAATATTTGAACATACTCCATCATATGCATTTGGCCTCTCCAATAGTAGCTTAATAGCAAAACACATGTATCATAAAAGTATTGGTTAAAATCTAATATTACTTGTGGTAACGGTATCACATAATCTAAAGTCATGATAGTGAAACATGATTCGTATCGTTTTAAAATTTTCAACCACGTTTAAGTAGATTAGTTAATAAATAAAAATTAAATAATAAGTAATATTAAATTATAAATTAGAAACATAACTATATTATTATTTTTATTAATTTAACATATCTGATGTATTAGAATAAATAAGTTATATATATATATATATAGCAAAAGTAAATATAAGGTTGTTCCATACCTAAGCTTAGGTATGGAACCCCTCACATATCAATTTTTTAATATTTGTTGTATAACAAATAAATGACCTATCTCCCATTAATTTTAATGATTTAAAAACAAAAATGAGAGTGTTCCATACCTAAACTTAGGTATGGAACAGCCTTATATTCACCTCCCCATATATATATATATATATATATATATATATATATTATAAATAGCAATGTCTATACTACTACATAAAGCATTTCAACCCCCCCCCCCCCCCTTTTCCTAATTTCTCAAAAGATGATTTGATATACTTAAAATGTCATCCACCTTTATTCACTTTAAATATGAGATAATGGCATCAAAATATAACAAACTATGCACAAATGGTTATGTTGTGTAATTAATGTAATGAACTTTCAATTCCCGATTATTGGATGTACCCAGGTATATGTGACAACCATATAAGCTGCCACGTATAATGCCACGTTGTCAATTTGCAAGTTTTTGATTGGTCGAGTACATCTAATAACCGGAATTTGAAAGTTCATTATATACAATGAACACCCGAATAGTTTATTACACAACATAATCATTTGTGCATAGTTGGTTATATTTTGGTTTCATTATCCCTTTAAATGGGTTGATACACCTATACTACCCATAATTAAATTAATTTACAACTTTTATCTCATAACTCCTAAAATAACTATACTATCTCATTTTACATAAATAACTTACACTACTCGCCGCCGTTGCCACCACCACCACACCGCTGCTACCACCACCACCGCTACCACCATTGTTACCGGATTTCGTGGGCATCCGTCTAGTATTGTAAAATATAAATTACCACTATAAAATGATTAATGATGGAAATAGATAAATATGTAACAACGAATATAATAAAGTTTTTAATATAGATGTTTTATATCTAAATCTATATATTAATTAATTAAAATTTTAGTTATTTATGTTATTTAAAAAATAAGATTATTAAATATAAATTTAAAATGACATGTGTCATTTCGATCAATAGGTGTTTCAATCATGATTTAATATATTGGTTGATGCCATTATATTATTATCTTATTATTATTACTTTCGTATGTTATAAAACAATCATAAATTGTATCATATTAACTAGCATTTATTGTATCATATTACATAATATACATATTACATTACATTATGTTATATTATTATATTATACTGTAACAAGCTATTTATAGTAACAAGGAACATTTATTCATATTTCGCATCGAAATACATTATAGCTTGCCATTATGACAAATCAATCTATACAACCTTATAAAACATTTGTATAGTGTCTTAAACTTTGAAATTTTTAAACATTGTCATTTTTAACTTATTATTTAATTTTTATATATTATATATATTGATTTACATAACAGTACAACTTTTAATTATAAATATTCAATTAATAACAATAAATACAATTGTATATATATGCGTTAGACAATTCAGAATCGGTGGTCGGCGAAGCCGACTGCAGGACACCATCACCTTTTGACTTCAGTCAACAACCACCGCGCATTGCGCAGATATTATTACTAATATTACAACAAAAGATTTCCCATGCATAATCTTAATATAAATCATTTACCAACATAATATAAACAATAATCAAAATACTAGAAATCATACCCGCACTATGTGCGGCCATAGATGATTTCTTAATTTTGATAATATTTGTAAATTTCAGTTACGACACTCCACAAGAGATGACGACGGACAGTTTTGCCTACCGCTTACTCTGACTTTGGGTTGTTCAAAACACATGTATATAATTATGTTTGTTATTTAGTTGTAAAACATTTATATATAAATGATTAAGTAAATAAAATATAAAAATAATATAAATATGGAAATGTTTAACAATTCAAAATTTAAGACACTATCCATTTGCTTTATAAAGTAGTATAGATATAGATATAAAAGAGCAACCCTTCTCCTTTTTTTCAACTTTATATCTTTAAAATACCCAAATTACCCTTTAATTTCAAAAGTTTTTTTTTTTATAATTAACCAATATACCTAAAATACCCTTAATGAAATTATTTACAATATCTATCCTTCAACTTGTAAAATAAATACATTATCCCATTTTATATCAATTACATTTACATCAATAATCACACTACCGCCGCCGGCACCGCCATCACCACCCATTTCCGCCGCCACCCGTTACCGACTTACCGCCACCACCACACCGCCGCCGCTACGATCATTTCCACCGCATCTCGCAGGTATCAGTCTAATCTATATCTATACTACATTATAAAACATTTACCTTTTATTTTTCCTTTTAAAAAAGAACTTTATTTATTATAAAGCATTTATATCTTTATTATCCTGTTCTTGTGCATATATCACATGGATTGATAGCAACCAACATCCAATGAATAAGTAAAATGTTATTTATTAAGTAAGGCATTATTTATTAAGTAAGACATAGACCTAAAATGGTTATTTAAGGCCTCGTTTGTTTTTCTAAAGAAAATCTAAAAAACCTCTGACCCCTGAGTCAGTTAGAGGTTTTCATATTCGAACCCGTTTGTTTTTCCCTCAGATTTAGAGGCACTAGCATCTTAAAAACATCAACTTCGATGAGAAGAAGAAAAACCTCTTTTTAACATTTGAATGTTGGTAACAACCATCGACTAAGTAGAAATTGAGACCAAAGAGGAAAACTATTGTGTTGCAAGACCGTTACCTACCATCGTCATCGCCGAAGAGGATGACTGTTGGTAACCAGATTGCCGTCGCCAAAAAAAAAAAGACGATGGAGTTTTTGCCCTAAGTTTTGTAAGAACAGAGGGTTGGCAAAAACCCTTATATCCTCTCTATCTCACTCACCACCCCCCTCAACCTCCAGCCACACACCCACAGTGCCCGCCATAGTTGGATTTGAGATGGCGGAAATGGGTTTGGTTAAAAGAGAGAGAAAGAAGAAGGAAAAAGATGAAAGTGATGGTTGGTTGGTGAAAATGGATTTAATGTCCGGTCAATAGTTTTTATGCTTAGTAATTGATCTAACTTCAAATAATTTGTTAAATATATATATTTTTTTTGTAAGTTAAATATATATAATAAGGTTAATGTATAATTTTATTAATATTTTAGTCAATAAAATGGTAAAATAAATGTTTATAAGTATTCAAATGTTTTAGAAAAAAAACAGTTATAATGATTTAAATTTCAAACATTTAAACCAATTCTTATCATTGAGAATTTGTATTCAGATTTAGACTTTATTCTCTTGAGAAAAACAAACGGGGTCTAACTGATATATGTTTGACAATATTAAATGTTATAATATATATATATATATATATAATTTTAATCCGGTACCTAAAATAATTATTTTAGGTCACGTCATTATATTATTATATAAAGATTCAGTTTTTTAATCGGATAGAGATCCTCTCAAATTGAAATAACTTGAGATGTTAAGTTAAAAGAATCTTGACCGGATTAAAATCAAGAGTCAAAAGTTCAAAGATGATCTTTGAATCTTGACCTTTGATTTTAATCCAAAGGTCAAAATCATCTTAACTTGACTAATTAAATTGAGATAACTTGAAAGAATCATCATCATTTTTAATCCGACATGACTGGTCTGCCTAGTAGACTGGCAAAAAGACCGGTTCAACATCTAACATTGACTATTACAGTACACACAGCTTAGTTGTGGCCTGCAAGTAAGTAGCTTAGTCAGTCTATTGATAAAAATAGTAAACCAGCTAGTACAGTACATATTCATACATGACTTGTCACTAGAATTAAAGGTTAAAAAAGGTCCACACATGTTCTATATATTTAAGCACGTGTTTCTAATGACAAAAACGTAGAACTATAAGATTGCGGCATGCATGAAAAACGTGTCTTTTATTAGTTTATGCAAATTACTTATTGTAGTAGTAAATTAGAAGTCCTTCGCATGTTGTAACCCTATTATTTAAATATAAATACACCACTAATTTCACTTCCATTTATTTATATAGACCACAACCTAGCTTCCATTATCGACCACCATCAACCATACCACTTAACAACCATGTTTGCTCTATCTTTTCTTCCACTTTTCACTCTATTATTAGTATTTATATACTTGTTTTGTTTGCTACGAATCTTGATTGTATCGGCTTCTTCTTCGTCCGGGTCGAATAATAATGACAATAACTCGTATCCATTAATCGGATCCCTTATTTCGTTCCATAGGAATAGCCATCGGCTAATCCATTGGTTTACGGACCTTCTTCGTTTTTCGTCTTCGCAAACGATTGTTTTAAATCGTTTTGGTCGTAAAAACCAAATGATTGTTACCGCAAACCCTAAAAACATCGAACACATGCTCAAAACAAACTTTGAAAATTACCCGAAAGGAAGACCATTCACGGACCTCCTTGGGGACTTCCTAGGAATGGGAATATTTAATGTCGATGGTGAGTTATGGACCACGCAACGCAAATTAGCTAGCCATGAGTTTAGCACCAAATCGTTGCGAGAGTTTGTGGTTAGTGTTCTTGAAGAAGAAATAGCCATAAGGCTTATGCCGTTGCTTGAGAAGGCGAGCCAAAACGACGAGGTTTTGGACATGCAAGATGTGTTTAAAAGGTTGGCTTTTGATACGATATGTAAGATCTCACTTGGGTGGGATCCATGTTGTTTGGATTACTCCAGGCCTATCCCACCGCTAGCATCAGCATTTGATGCAGCGGCGGGAGCTAGCGCAGTGCGTGGCATTGCGCTGGCTACTTGGGTCTGGAAAGGCAAAAGGTTGTTAAATGTTGGAAGTGAACGAAAGCTGAAAGAAGCTCTTGGAGTTGTTCATCATTCAGTAAATAATATAATCCGTGAGAGGAGAAAACAAATGGTTGGAAATGACAACCAGAGAGATTTGTTATCCAGATTTATATCCGCGGGGCATGGGGATGAGCTCGTGAGAGACATGGTGATAAGTTTTCTAATGGCCGGGAGAGATACTACTTCCGCCGCGATGACGTGGCTCCTTTGGTTGCTGACACGGCACCCTGCAATTGAAAACGATGTTATAAAAGATGTTACCTCCATAATAAAAGATGACAAAAACTTATCATTAACCTTTGATGACTTGAAAAAAATGGACTATTTGAAGGCATGTTTATGTGAATCCATGAGGCTATACCCACCGGTTGTATGGGACTCGAAACATGCCGAAAATGATGATGTGTTACCGGACGGGACGCCGGTTTACAAAGGGAACCGGGTGATGTATTTCCCATATGGTATGGGAAGGATGGATGCATTGTGGGGAAAAGATTGTTTGGAGTTTAGACCGGACCGGTGGTTTAGCGAACCGGGTGTGTTTAAAATGGAAAGTCCTTACAAGTTTCCGATTTTCCAAGCCGGTCCAAGGGTTTGTTTAGGGAAAGAAATGGCGTTTATGCAAATGAAGTACGTGATGGCTTCGGTTCTTAAACGGTTCGAGTTTGTACTGGTTTGTTTGGGCCAACCGGTTTTTGTACCAATGTTAACAGCTCACATGGATGGTGGGTTAAAAGTCAGGGTACGTAGAAGGATTGGCATTTGTGAAGTATAGAAGACATACATATATATCTTTACTCCCTTATAAAACAAACTACCCCTCCCCCCTTTTTAAACTTTCTACCTTTGAAATACCTAAAATGCCC
>JAOXNX010000033.1:32692997-32708479 GCA_028566075.1 Solidago caesia
CCTCCAATGCGACTATAACAACTTGATGATCACAAACCAATTACGAATGCTTTTAACCTAGCATTTTCATCAAAACACATACATAAGATCATCTTTATCATTTTCACTAACCAATCAATTTCTCATGGTTCCCATTAACCCATTTCAATACATTTTATATGGAACCTTACTTAAATCATGTTTTCTCATATTACTAGCTTTCCCATGAACTCAATAACATAATCATTACCATAATTTCCCATTATCATTAACATTTAACCACTTACTAACAATAACTTCATTATTTAGCCATTTCATAAGCAATCTCATCATTTATACATAATAATTTATCATTTCCATGAAAATCCCCAAATTCTATAAAATCTCAAGAACCCTAATTAAAATAACCAATAGGGGGAAATCTTTACCTTGAATGAAGCTAGAAATGGAAGAGAGTGAAAACCACACAAAAACCCCCTTATTTCCTTCTCAAAGCCGGCACACACACACTAAAATTTCTCACTTGATAATACTAAGAAAGGAAACTTGATTCTTGGATGAATGGATGGAGATGATATGATCTTGTAAAGGATTGAAAGAAAGAATGAAATGATTTTTGTGAAAGATGGATGGAGTGTTTGAGTGTAGGAGAAGAAGAAAATGATCAAACAAAGTATGGGAGGGCATACATGCACATGTGCCGGCCTCCCTAAATTAGGTGGGTATTATACCCGCTGTCCATTAAAGTTCCAACTAATAACTATTCCTTTCTCAAAATAAAATACTAGGAACTTTCATTAAAGATAAAACTACAAAAATAGGTTATTTTATTACCTTTAAATCTTTGGGGCGTTACAACGTGCCTCGCACATGACCTCTAATTTAACGTCCGTTAGTCATTTGGACTAAAAGTGTTGATGGAGCAAAATTTTTTGAACTAAAACAGTAATTTTTGAAAGGTAGGGACAAAACCTGCAAGCTGGGTACCACGACAAGGACGAAAATTGTAATCAACTCTTTTATAAATAAACCATAAACCTTCTTTACATTTTTGAAACAGAGTGATAATGGGAGAAATTTCTCTCTAGTTTTCCATACAAAATCAAATAAAATTTGTTAGCAATTTCTAATTTTGATGTCATATGTTTATTTTCTAGTAACCACAAAAGCTGAAAAAAGGAATAAATGAGAGTAAGCGAAGAAGGCGGAATAGACGTGCCACCACGTACAAGTGCCTTATACGTCGTTTATCTAGACTAGATCAGAGGTGGCATTGACACTGAAGTTTCTTAAGTTCTTAACTCTTATTTGTTCAACCCGACAACGTTCATTGAGTCTAATGGCATCACTTCGATTGACCCATCAACCAAATAGGTTGTGAGTTCGATTCTTATTATGGACAAATGTGTATTGTGGTTTGTTAATAGTTGTCTTTCTTAAAAACTAAAAATAATTGATTAGCTACGTAGCTAATTGACTTAATGAATTTTATGTGATAAGCCAACAAATTGCATTTGCTTTGAGTTGTATGACATGGGTAGAAATTTCAAGGGTAGAAATGCGCTGAATTATTGCCAATTCACTTTTTGATCATGTCAATTTCACCCAAACATATTATTAAATGGTTTATGAACTACCACTTGTTTATTTATTTTCTTTATTATTTAAATTTCCCAATTTACCTTTTTTTTTTTTTTTCTCATTATCAAGAAATTTGTTTTTTATTGACGTATATTATAGCCTGAACTAAATTGATTGTTGGGTGCTTAAATAGGAAGCATTGATTGATTGGTAGCCTAACTACATGAAAAGGTTAGTGGGTCTACTATTCGAAGATAACATTCTTATATCTAAAGCTTCTTACGTACATTCTATCTTCTTTCCATCAACTTTGTCATCACATTCATATGTCTAAAAACCTTTAATTAAAAAAAACAAAAGCTAATGATGAAAATGTCGCTGGTAAACAGCGTCGCGCGACACTGTTCGCGCATCTAAATGATGTCCTTTTGGGGTCTTTTCTTCAAGATGGATGGGCTAACCATTTATTTAATCTCTTTCATTAAATAATTATATGTTAAAAAAGCAACCCTGTGTAGAGAAAGAGGCTAGAAGGTTGAAGTGACAACTAATTAGATACATATTAGTTTTTTCCAACCCTTTTGCATATTAGAAGGTCTCGGGTTTCTATAATTGGCATAAGTTTTTCCCAACCCTTTTGTATCCTTAGCAGTAAAAGTTCCAAGAAGGGACTAGGTTGTGCTAATTGTGTGTAAATCTAGTTCTTGTAATTATTAAACACTAGATATTTGCTAGTGTTTTGTTTATATTTAGCATGCAAAGGTTGGAGGGCCTTTTCTACCATTTAGGTAGAAAAATAGAAGCAGCCTCTCTACTTAAGTAGAGGTAGGTCTGCCTACATCTTAACCTCCCCTATACACCGTCGAGATATTGGGGCTCAAAACCCGCGGAAGGCGGCACTGAGCAGTTTCTTTCTTTACCTTTTCGCCGTTCAAAAAAAATAAAAAATTAGATACATATTAGGTAAAAAATCAATGCATATGACATGTATTAGTGACAACTAATTAGATACATATTAGGTACAAATCAATGCATATGACATGTATTAGTGACAACTAATTAGATACATATTAGGTAAAAATCAATGCGTATGACATGTATTATATTTATAAATCTTGATTTAGAAAAAATATATAAACAAAAAATCTATTTTAAAAAACAAATTCTCTACTTACGAAATGTGATTGGTGAACAGTGTCAAGCGACACGATTTACGCATTTAAACAATATCATTTTGGGTTTTTTTCTTCAGATCGATAGGTATAGAAATGAAGGATGTTAAAAAATAAACAAAACTAGTATTGTTACCCGGGCGTTGCGACAGGAACGTAAGTATGTTATTCATAAGTTTTGATGTGCCGTGCTTGATACCCATGATGCATAATGACAATGCATCACATTTAGATAGAGATAAGTTAATTAAGTATTTTACGAAGAAATAAGACCTTATGAGAAAATTAAATAGTTAATTACTACACAGGGCCTCTTAATTCTATGGGACAACCCTACATGTATCATCTTTTCTTTAAGTATATATAGTATTTAATTTGCTCAACTAAACATTTATTTATTCATTTTATGAAATCAATAGAACGATGGAAATTAATAATCATAAAAAGTATCAATCGCATAAAAAAAATAATAAACTAATGAGTAGTGAAAAAATTGATTGTCCAAATCACTCATTTCAAAAAAAAAAAAAAAAAGAAAAGAAAATATGATATATTATTAGCCATGATTGCATTTAAAGATAAAATTATGAATGTTAAAAAAAAAAAAGAGATGAAATCTATATAAAACTCATAAAAGCCTAAATCCGTACCAGTATTCATCTGTATAAATTGATTCAACTTTGGTTGATTCTTTGTTCATTTTACAGTAAAATGTATAACAATGGACAAATAAAAAAAAGTAAAAGAAAATGGTCAAAAGACGAAATTGCATCTGTATAGATTACATTTAGATTTCATTGTACAATTATCACTTTAAACACAAAGCTGATACAATTAATGTTAATTTATGGAGTTATAGATATTATGTTTGTGTGTGTATATATGAGCATGTGATAGGAGAAAATCAAATGTATACCAATACAATTAAACAAACTTAGTGGACAAAGATCACTCACTATATATACGAAGATCGAGCTAGCTTGAAGGATGGATGGTATCAAGAGAGTAGTGCATATGCTCGTATCAAAATCGAATCAATTGTAAAAATAAACCAATCTTGAATTGTCTTGGTCAAATTAACCTCCTTTGCCTTTGAAGACAGAGGTCAAAGGTTCGATCCTTACTCTTTGTAAAGCCGGAAGTCCTATTCTACTTTATGTAAATCCTGGAAGCATCATCTCGACCTTAGTTAGAGGTAACGCTGTCTACATCTCAAACTCCCATATACACCGTTGTAATGTAAGCCGTGGAAGACCGTATTGGATTTTACATGTTAATTACTCATAAACTTCAAAACAAAAAAAGAAAAAAGAAAGTGTTTGCAAGTTCAACTTGACCCAACCCTACACATATGTCATGTAGTGTTTAACAATGACACTTTAACCTGAACGAGTGGTGGAAGATATGAAGGACAAGAGGGGAGGTTGTTGTCCCTTTAAAAATTTAGCTTGTATTTAATAAATTTCAATATTTACATGAAATTTTTTAAATTTATACTTGTTTTACAACTAACTTTTTTTTTATTATGTCCCCCTCAAGAATTAGGAATTAAATTTTGACCCATCTTATAAAGAAGCTCAAGTTCCGCCGCTGACCTGAACTCGCTTTAACAAGCTACTAAGCTCGCTTGATCCGCCCACTTGCCATAACTAACACATAAAAGCAGCTCAAAATGTATTGATCAACAATTTTCAAGTCTCCTGCTGCTGCTGAAATATTGATCAAAATGTATGTAAACCAATACAACTAAACAAACTTAGTCGACAAAGATTGAATGTATACTATATATGGGGTGAACCAAGATCGAGCTAGCTTGAAGGATGGAGGGTATCAAGAGAGTAGTGCATATATATTACAATAAAATAAGATGCTCGTATCAAAATCGAATCAGTTGTAAAAATCAACCAATCTTGAATTGTCTTTTCACATGGTGTGAAGTGAACTTCTAAAAATATAAAAAAAAATTGGGTCCTATAAGTTTACGTACTAGTTTAGATCTACAGATCTACCCATACACAGATTACAGAGAAGACGAACGCGCGAATTAGGTGTGTATTTTAACAAGGTTTTATAAATACAAATTAAAAAATGGAACAACTAATTTCTGTGTTTATTGTAATATTGTTTTGTATTGGATTATTTCATAACCACATTTTAGACGTTAATTAAATATGCAAAACTTGGATCAAGTGGTTAACACCCCTGCTTTTGAAGACAGGGGTCAAGAGTTCGATCCTTACTCTTTGCAAGGCCGGAAGTCCTTTTCTACGTTAGGTAGAACCTGAAAGCAGCATCTCGACGACCTTCATAGGGGGTAACGTCGTTGCTTTTCAAAAAAATTTGAAATTTTCTTTTTTTTTTAAACGGCTCCAACTATACTCCTCAGGCCCCACCTCGGCGTCTTCAATTCGATGTTCTCCCCGGTGATGCTCTTCGCTGGACGTTGGCATCCTCCTCGCTCCACTATAGCGTCTTCCACGACACCGGACCAAGATGCCCGTGGAAGAACACTATAGGCACCGGCCCAAGTGAAAAGTGAATGGAAGTTGTTCAACATCAATTAAAGTGTGAACCTGGTCATGGCATGATTCATGATGAGCTTGTAATAGGCAAGCATGGGCACCCTCTCTTCGGAAGGACGCTTTTGCCCCTAAATAGAGTATACAGTTTTTGCCCCTAATTATAAAAAAAAGATCCACATAATCTACTCAATTTTGTTTGGGACTCTAGATAGGTTTGATGTTTAATTTATTTATCAAAAAGCTAGCTATTGTATATTACTCCGTAAATTAAATAAAATACAATATTCTAGCTAGCTATATACCAATTAGTGGTGGTAAATAAAATTTAGATACTGTAAGACTAAGCGGAGCGGAGTGTGCCGTGGGCGTCGGTCGGATGCAGAACGCCGAAGAAAGTTGGCCACATCGCCCCGTGGGGCGTTCCCCTATGGTCAAACTGGGTCAAAGTCGGATAAGGGATGCGTGAAAAATTTTGAATTCAAAAAAAAAAGAGCCGTTTCAACGGCTAGTGGAGCAGGAAAAAAAAATTTATTTTTTACTTTTTTATATATCATATTTTTATCTTTCTTTACCATTTCACTATCTATCTTTACCATTTTATTTTTTCTATCTTCTTTTTTCTACTCTTTCTTTCTTTCTTTCTTTCTATCTATATTTTATAAAACTGATATCTTTCTTTATATAAAAAAAAATGTATCCATATTACAACCTAAATATTCGTCAACCACGTCCGAATACCACCAACCAACCCGATTTGAACGATCCAAATCTTCATCATAATCCGGCTTTTATAAATATGATCGGTAACATGAACGTGCCTTCACCAATGTCGGGAGGAGGATTCATGCCATGGACTACACCACCGGGTCAAAATAAGTACGGGTGGGGAGGCATTGCACATTCACCGGGCACAATGCTTAGTATATACTTTCAGTTTATATATATATTCGGTATATATATATATATTCGGTAGGGGGGGAGGTGAATATAAGGCTGTTCCATACCTAAGCTTAGGTATGGAACCCTCACATTTTTATTTTTTAATCCATAAAATTCATGGGGCGCAGGTCATTTATTTATTATACAACAAATATTAAAAAATTACTATGTGAGGTGTTCCATACCAAAGCTTAGGTATGGGAGAACCTTATATTCACTTTTGTCTATTCGGTATATATATATATATTCGGTATATTATATATATATAAATTTTTTTCAGTTTTATAAAAAATATCCTTTTTTTTAGAACAACAATGGATGATGTCGACTCCACCGGGTACACCACTAGAACAACCAGATGTAGAGACGGTTCGTGAAATGCAACCCCATGATGTCGATTCCGGTCCATCACAAAGAAAAGAGCTCATCGAAGAAAGGCACCGGAAGAGCCACGAGAGAAAAGGACTCAACAAGCTTGGTCATCCGAGGAACAAATGGCTTTAGCATGAGCGTGGCTTGAGATCACCGAAGACCCCGAAGAAGGTTATTTTATTTATTTTTTTTACTGTTTTTTTTCTATTTTATTTTTTTTTACTTTTTTTTATTTATTTATTTTTTTACTTTTTTTTTCAGTTTATTTTTTACTTTTTTTTATATAAATATATATATATATATATATATATATTTCGGTATTATATAAATAAAAATATATTTTTTTCTGTTTTTTGTTTTCAGTTTTTTTTTTCTATTAAACATATATTAGGTTTTTTTGTTTTTTTATATAAGTTTCGGTTTTAATTTTTTTTCACTAACTCTCGGATTTTTATTTTTTTTTAGCCAATTACCAAAAGGAAAGAAAATATTGGCTTAGGATTTCTCGGGTTTTTCATACTATTCTCAAAACACCGGAGGGCTATCGCAAGCAAGATTCGATTAATTCAAACTTTAAGAAAATGCGAACGGCGATTCAAGGGTTTAATCAAGTATACACCCGTTTGCACCATCACCATCAAAGCGGTACATCCGATGTCGACCTCCAAAGAAACGCGTTGATCGAATATAACGCGAAAAATCCGGCTTTTCAATATTTAGCCGAATGGAATTATCTAAAAAATAGCTCAAAGTTCCATCTTATCAGTGATTGGGATCCAAGCCGGGTTCGTGGGGAACCGACTTCTAAAAGGTCAAAAACGACCTCTAGTTCAGCGGAGCCCCAAAGTGTGGGGTCGGGGTCGGATACGAGGATTCAAATCGACCTAAACGAGTCCGAGGAGGAGGGGGAGACTCGAGAGACTAGGGAGACTCGTTTTTACCGCCCGGGCGGTCGAGATGCGCATAAAAAAGTCGCGCATGGGTCTTCATCCGGCAAGGGGTTGTATTCGGATGAGTTTGAGACGTTAGGGTCGAAATTGGAGGGGTTGATAGAGGTCGGTAAGCAATGGGTCGATCTCAACAAAGAACGGTTGGATATTCAAAAGAAAAAATTTGAAATGAAAAAAGAAAAGCAATTTAATAAAGATTGTAAAACGTTGACGATCGACACATCCAACCTTTCGGAAGGCGAGCGGCAAGTGGTGGAAGAAATGAAACGAATAATTAGGGAAAAATATGGGTTTAATTTGTTTATTTAGTATTTTTAAGTTTTAATTAGTTGTTTAATTATTAGTTTATTTAGTTTATGTAACTTTGTTTTAGTTTATTAAGTATTTTTTATGTTTTATTAAGTTGTATTAGAATTATTAAGTTGTAATATTTAGTATTTTTAAGTTTTTTAGTAGTTTAATTTAGTGGTTTATTTAATTTTATTAAGTTTCAAACATTAAACTAAAAAGTAAAAACAAATAAAACTAAAAAGTAAAAACAAATAAAAGTAAAAAGTAGAAACAAAATTTAAAAATAAAAGTCAAACAAACTAAATAAAAAATACAAAAAATGGGGCATCCATCAGGAGCCCTCACTCCAGGAAAAAGGAGGGGGCATCCCTTTTGCTGACTGGGCGCCACATGGCAGGAGACGCCCCCTCCAGGGCTTCCATCAGGAGCCCCCACTCCTAATAGTCTTAAGGTTAACAACACTTACCACATGCGATTTGGGGCCACTTTGCCATTTTTCACCATTCCATTACCTTGGTATCTAGCCCCACTTGCAAAGTATTTTGATGTTTATTGCGATTGGTTCCTCTAAATTACATATTTTAGCAAGCTTGCGATTTCTTTTTGTATTCGCAACATTTTTACTCCAAGTTGCGACTTTTTTACCCCCTTCCCCTTTTTAGCAACATAAGGATTCTAATCATGCAACTTGGGTTTTTTATGTTTACGTTACCATATCTAAATATCTCATGAAATATAAACCTAGCCATGATTTAGATCAAACAGGACATCCCTTATGGCGAAAAGAAGAGTAAAGGACAAGAGAACAACATATGAGAGTTATGCATCACATGTGGGCAGTTGTATAGCAAATTACCTCTAAGGTGGCCTACTGGTTAACATCCCGGACCACTTTACAACCGGTTTCATGTTCAATTCTCATTAGGTATAATCTTGGAGGTGGCCAGAGAAAAGTTCAAAAACAGTCACAGAACATCCCGGTTAGGCCGCCTACAATTGATTAAAAAAAACTTTGATGTACAAACGTCCAAAGTTTGATACACAATCGTCATATGTTGCTTTCTTTTGAGGTAAAAACTGGAGTCCTTTTGAGTTTATACTAATTACTAACCAAGGAGTGGCTTTGACAAAGTTGAATTAACATAAAAGACTCGTTCAACAGTTTTGTCATGAATACATATCACACAAGTTGTTGACTTGGATGATTAATTTTTATTTGGTTTATATAACTTACCATGCATAGTTCTTATTCTTAGAAAATATAAAAAGAAATGATCAAACATATTCAAAGGTTCTTTTTTATTTATTTTCTGTGTTGTGTATTTTTTTTTAAATAATAATATTATAACCTTCTTTTGCATCTTAATTACGGAGTATAAAGTTAAACTAGAGTAGTTTTTACTGAAACGAAAATGACAAATACATGTGTTATTATAATTATAAAAATGGAGCAAAGTGGGAATCGAAATCTATAAGATAGTTCAAAGAAAATAGTTAAACGAAGACCACTAGTTTAAAAAAAAAAGAAGTCAAAGAGGCACATTAAGGCTCATTGATTTGCTGACTAAAACCCTATTAGTGATTAAATTAGTGTTGCAGATTAGGTCAATTAGAGCATCAATCAAAAGTGCACACCACCTTATTCTATTTTATCCCCGACATAATATCTAGTTAAAAATACTATACTCTAAACCAACTCACTTGGGTTGGCACGGTTTGTCTTAGGGTGGGCAAGGTAGGGTTTTCTTTCTCGAAGATTTAAATGAGAATCTGTTCATCGAGAGGCTCTCTAGCGCAGACCCGGTTAAGATAACGTATATCAGACCCCCCGACATTCGCTAGTAATTCACACATTTCAAAAAAAAAAAACAAACCACACACTATACTCTACTTTATTAATCAACTTAGGTGGTGTTCAGTATTCACCTCATCTTCACTGCCACGTCAGTTTTCTCTTTCCAAGACACGCCCAAGAACACCTTACTATCATAACCTCATCATTACATCATCCCCAATTAAAAAATTATAAACCCCACACACATACACTCCCACATACCCCACACTCTTTCTCTTCTTACACACATAAACAAACACTGGACCCCACCCACAAGTCGTCCAACCCTTTCTAAAATTTGACGAGGAATGACGACGACCAAGGAATGACGAGGTGGTACCTACCATGTCGAAGACGAGCATTTAGACGAGCTAAGAAAGGGTGGATAGAGAGAGGCCTAAGTAATATGATAAACTTAAACTAACTATAACTATTATTTTTAGCGAATAATTAATTTGAGAAAACCCGAAAAACAAAGATGGACAAAATAGACATCAATTAATAATAATAATAATAATAATAATTGTTCTTTGATAATGTGGCCACTGATCATAATATGCTGATAAATCCTAATCATCTATTTTATTAAAAACTTTGATGGAGTTTAATGATGGCTTACCTGCCAACATTAAGCACTGCCGGTTGTTGGCCCAAGTTTTAGTTTTCTTGATAATAATAATCACTATCAACTTAATTGGAGATGGAAATCTTATAGCTACTCTACATTATAATAGGATATTATCTACTCATTAACAATTAATTAATTAGAATATATGTTAGATTATGAATATATCAAACTGCAATGTATTAAATTAAATTATGAACTTAAGAAAATATGACTTCAATATCATTATTACTTTTTAAAGATTATTGAGTTAATAGCAGAGGTGGAGCCAGAATAGCTATTGAATTCATAATCAAAATTATCATCATGGCCTAAGAATACAAATCAGGGGGTTCAAATACAAATTTATATGATATTAAGCTAGAGTTATTAAGCAAAAAAAATGTTTACTGAGTTCAACTGCACCCTCTCGGATCTATATAGCTCCGTCCCTAATTAATGAAATAGTTTTAGTTAAAGAATGCATCCACAGACATAGGGGATTTATGTGACTAAAGAAAAGCAAAGGAGGGGTTCAATTAGGACAAAATTATTGATGACTTTATCTATGTTGTATTCATTGGAAAGAACAAGGAAGGAGTTACAAAGGTTAATTATATTAATGACTTAATTAATTAGCCTCTCTGCTGTCAATATCAAGTAGTCTCAGCCATCGCTTCGTCAAGATCTAATGATGTTTTCTAAGGTTTGGATTAAGACCTTAATCTTGATGATACATTCACTGAAAGCAGAAAGGTAATCTAATGAAAGCAACAACTTTTATAATTCATTCCAGCTGGGAAAGAAATTATAAGATTAATCAAATTGCAAGTGGACTTGTTTCTCTTCATTTCCTAAATATTTTTTGTTTGGAAAAATAATTTAATTTAAATGATGTGTGTGACGATACAAATGACGTTGTCGATCTTTATATTAAAAAACAAGAATTAACAATGGTAACCCAAAGATTATAAGCTAATGACTTTATGCTTGCACTTATCAGGCCAACAACTGGTGACAGTTTCATGTTAAATGAAAGGTTTGTTTAATAACTTTTAAATCTAAAGTGCTTCAAAAGACATTCAGTGGTCCATTTGTGCCACTGTTTGTGTTATTCGGTCCAAGATAGAAAAAAAGCCTTGAATAAGATCTGATGAAAGTGCCATCAATTCATGGATGATCTTTGACTTAACTAGATCTTCTTATAATATATATACATTGAAGTTTCATGAAGAAAATAGCACTTTATGTGCTTGTTCAAGGCTTGAAAGGGGCGAAAGCAACCACAGAATTGTGCCCTCCAAATCCAAATGAGTTTGAGATGGCTGCAGTAAGACATTTCAAGATTAAAATAGGAACAGTACGTTGTTTGTTATGGCATAATATTAAGGCGTATAAATATTTTGTTCGAAAGAAACTGTTTTTAATGACAGATATGCACGGCGATTACATACCCACGTTGACTTCATGCTGTTTTTTCACATTCGGGACAGTATCTATATCTACTTGAGGCTCCAAGTTCTACATATATAGATGAACAATATTTTGTTAATAATCAGAAGGTGTAGAACTCAAATGCATGGATTAATTAGTAGATGAAATAGGTAAAGGTATATAAAATTTGAATATGGTACATCTTGATTAATTGTGGGGTGCAGCCAACCGGTGGTGATTGCTTTTATGCACACAATGGCTTCCAATCCACCAGCAGCTCCAAGTCCATGTCCGATCATTGACTAATAATTAAAAATTAAACATGAACAGTGAACATTTAGTTAGATTTATTATTACATCTAGAAAACAAAGCAATTGAAGGTTTCTTGCCTTGGTCCCATTCATCTTAATTTCAGATGTATCCTTAAAGATCTTTTTAATGGCAATAACTTCAGCCAAATCGCCAGCTAGGGTTGACGTTGCATGACAATTCACATAGTTCACCTACATATTAATAAAGTTTGGGTTTTTTTTTTTTTATTTATAGAAATTATGGTGCATTGTATATAATGAGTAAGTTGTAGAAGCGTGACCTCTTCGGGTGAAATGCCAGCATCTTTTAAGCATTTGGTGATGCAAGAAGAAATTCCAAGCCCATCTGTGCGAGGATCAGTCATGTGATGAGCATCACAGGTTATTCCACCTCCTAGGTACTCAGCAATAATGTTGACTCCTCTTTTAGTTGCATGCTCCAAACTTTCCATGATCTGTCAAGAATCCGACTTCTTTCAAGTTACAATGCATATAACATTGAGAAGTTAAGTGGGAATGCATTCCCATACTGATTCCGAACCAACTGGAAGGATACTTGTGAACTAAGAACATTTCAAAACGTAAGGAAAAACAAACAAACTTCAAAGACAGACCATCCCACATACTGGTCTTGACGGGCAACCAAATTCGGCCTTCCCCCATGTTTCAAGATTTTTGTTAATCAAGATTTTATTTTAAATGTTAATCACATGAACCTGAGGTTTTATGCAAATTATGTGCAATCTAAGGTGAAAATTTCACTATAGTAGACAAAGTTCTGAATTTTAGTCAAACCTATCAGAATAGTAGCATCCTCCATAGAGAAACCATTATACTCCATATGCCCATGGACTTGTTCTTAAAACTGTATGCAAGAACCCATAATAATGTGGTTTCATGAGTCTGTGTGGCCAACTTTGGGCTGGATTTCATAACCCAACTGATTCTTGCTAAAGTTTATTGGTCATATTTGAAGGGCCCTGCAGCCGTTTCTTAGATTTTGCTAAACAATAACACTTTTAGCCAACACATTTTATGGTTAAGTATTCTTATAAATATAGTGATTATCAACCAACTTATGGTTATGGTTGACTATACATATAAATAGTAACTATAAAATGGTTGTTAACCATAAATCTTAAGACTACTTTTAGCATTTTCCTTTATTTATTTGTGTATAGGAAGTTGAGTTGCATACCAGGACACCTGCACCTTCACCTATAACAAAACCATCGCGATCTTGGTCCCATGGTCGAGAAGCCTTGTGAGGTGCCTCATTTCTATGGGACAAAGCCCTACAAGCTATAAACCCGCCAATCCCGGTAGGATTAACAGCAGCCTCAGTTCCACCAACTACCATAATATCTGCATCACCTCTTCTAATGTGGTTGGCAGCCGAATAAAAGCAGTAATTTGCAGTTGCACAAGCTGTTGAAATGGAGTAATTAGGCCCCATCAAGCCCATATCTATTGCTAATAATGCAGATCCCATGTTGGTAATTGTATAAGGAATGAAAAATGGAGTGATTTTCTTAAATCCCTTCTGAATAAGAGTTTCCACACCGTTGCTAAATGTTGCCATGCCTCCCATCCCTGATCCCACAAGAACTCCTATCCTCGTTCGATCCATCTGTTACATACAATTGTTATATAATAAAATGATCATGTTCAAGTAGTGGTAGCAAAATGGGGGAGTCAGGGGTGCGGGTAATGGGTTGGGTCAGGGTGACCCGTAACAATTTTCCCATATTATTTCTATAAATAGTTAGTGTAACAGTACTAATATTCAATTTCTTTGAATACAGTGATTTAAGATACTTTATCATGTATTACAAATGCATTTTGGGCGACTATTAATGCGTTTGATCTCCAATTTCCTTTGTCTCTCTTTTAAAAAGAAGTCCCCATATGAGCTAATAGAAATGAATATAGCCCAGCTAAACCCATTCAAAGGCAAGTTGGCTGGATTTGCCACATTTGTGTTTAAGTAATCTGGGGATGGGTAGACGTGTAGAACACGTTGAGCTAAAGACTAGGAAAGGGTTGGTTTTCAGCTAATAATAAAAAAAAACTCACATTTTCAAGAACTTGTTGGCAAAGATTGGCATCATCAAGGGCTTTTCTGCCAGCAACCAAACAATACCTCCAGCAGTCATCAAGACGGCGATCATTTTTCCCATCAATATAACCAACCGAGGAAAAGTGACGAATCTGGCCAGCGAAACGAACAGTAAAGTTGGAAGCGTCAAATCTGTCTATTAGGGTGATTCCACTTTGACCCTCTAAAAGTTTTTCATAGAAAGTGTTAACATCATTACCAAAAACTGAAACAACTCCCATTCCTGTAATGACAACCCTCTTTTTCGGGTCTGTTTCTCGTTTAGGAGACGACATAGTTGGTGCAGCCATGGCCTTGATTGCTGCCATTTTTGAAGCTGAGATATTGAGAATTGGCAACATTGTATTAGAACGTTACGCTTAAAAGAAGTTATACATAGTCTGAACAGATTAAAAAAGATTACCAAACCTTTAAAACCATTATATTGAAACATTGGAGCTCCATTGTCTCCTAAATCTTTACTTTTTAAGATCAAACCAGAATAACAAGTAACTGCAATACTTGCCATTACCAAATGCAAGTGACGAAAAGTGGTGAATCTGAACGGTTGGTTTGTTCTGAATCTTGTTATTTACCAAAATGCAAGAGAAGAGCTTAAGACACAAACAAAGCAAGCTGTTGTGGGTTTGTTTATTCTTAAAATGACGAAAAACCAGTAAGTTTGAAACGTTGAGAATACTTGATGGCTAATGTTTCTGGCAGGGTTGTTGGGAACCCATTTTCGCATGTCTATTCGTCTTTTTACATGAAAAATGAAGCCTTGCCATCTTACATGACTCTTAAAATACCAAAATTTTGTGTGATTTCGTTGTTCACCCAAAATAATAATAACGAGTTCAGTTTAAGATGGATGCAAGAGTAATGATATATATGTCTAAAGTATAGGCATAAAAACATATCTAAAAGTTCATTGGATGAAACATGAATTCCACTCGGTCTATCTCTTAATTTCACCTTTGATTTGACATGTATCGGCACTAGAATTTTAAACTGTTTATACGCCTACCAAATTAGTCGCATTTATCATTTTTTCTCGATGCAATTATGGATAAAATGTTTGTTATTGTATTCTCAAATCCCAATAACCAATTTTATCCTTGCATACAAGATAACAATCAGAGTTATTATTATTATTACTATTATTATTATTATTATTATTATTATTATTATTATTACTAGTCTATAAACCCCAGTCGCTTTTATAAGTTTGATTCACAATATGTACTGTTATTTGCTCTCCATTCACTTAGGTGAGTTGGCCAGGGGCTTTCTAATTATCCACTATGTGGGGCCCCAGGGGTGAGGTTACCACAGGTCTCAGGTTCGAGCCTGGGGGTTTACATCCCAAAGGTATTTTCCATAAGGAGGGGTGT
>JAOXNX010000033.1:32712643-32725320 GCA_028566075.1 Solidago caesia
AGAAAACCTAAATATGGGGCATAGCAGAAGGGGCGGAAGGAAGGAAGGCAGATGGGGCGGAAATCGCCCCTTCTGAGATGGTCAACAGGTCAAATACATTATTACATTTGACTGGTCAAAGGGCAGAAGGGGCGGTTTGACTTTGGCAGATGGAGCGATTTCTGCCCCTTCTGGAGTCGGGTGTCGTTAGGAAAAAAAAAGGGTGTCGTTAGCTGGCCCCAAATTGTATCTACAATCAAAATGAAAGCATGATTGTCCCTATCAAGAAAGCTTCCTTCTTCATCTTTCTTCCACCTCTACGCGTTTTTGTGACATCATTTCCTCAATTATGCATTAACACATCCATAAACCATTAATTACATTTATAAATTTCAAAACACTTTGAATACTTCAACACTAAACACACTTCCTAGAAATTTCCTCAATACTTCTATATATCTTTCACCTATACTTCACCTCACTCTTCACATTCACTTCATCTTGGTTTCAATTTGTTTGGAAAAAGAAACACAAATCTGTAATCTATTTTCATCCGGGCTTCAATTTTTTTTTTGCTAAAAAACTCGGATTTATAGCGTTTTTCCATCTGGGTATTAATAAAGTTGCAATCTTTAAGCATGGAGAACAACAATCAATCATCGTTTTGGCAATTCAGTGATCAACTTCGTGTGCAAAGCAACAATCTTTCAAATCTTTCTCTTAACGATTCAATTTGGAGCAATTCCTACGTGTCAAAACGGCCGGAAAAAGATCGCCGGAATTTCGACATCCGTGTCGGCGGTGACGTCATGAATCCCACAACCGGAAACGTTGATTCCGGCCCATCAGCAAATACAAACTTTAATGGGTTCAACTTTGATTGGAAGATCGGGTCATCTGATGTATTCGGGTCAACTAATCAAAACCCAAACCCGGTTGGCGATTTTGGGATTAATGGTGGGTTTAATAAAGGGATTTATACAAAACCCAGTTTGAATATTGATCAAAATTATAATCAAAGTTTTAACCAGAATTATAATCAGATCTTTAACAGTAAAGTGGTAAATGGTAAAAATGGAGATGATAAACAAGGTAATTTTGGAAGTAAACATGGGAAGAATAAAAAGAATAGTAATAATAATGGTGAAAAAGATGGTGGTAAAAACAGTGTGGATAAGAGGTTCAAGACTTTGCCACCTTCAGAATCTTTGCCTAGAAATGAAACCGTTGGTGGTTACATTTTTGTTTGCAACAATGACACTATGCAAGAAAATCTTCAAAGGCAGCTCTTTGGTAAGTTACTCTCTAGTTTTGTGTGTGTAATTTTTAAATCTACGTTATGTATTGAAACTTTAGTGAAGTAGTTTGCATGTTTTTCTTGTTAATCGTCTATTTGGATTATAATAACTTTGTTAACATGGTAAAAACGTAATTAGCAAAAGAGTGAAATTGGCACAAAAAAAAAAGAAGAAAAAAATCATATGGATTTACAACATACCATATTAATCACTTAACAAATAGTCAAATACTAGTGATTTTGTATCTAGATATTAGTATATGGTTTATGTACAAAGTCAAAAACATAGTGTTGGTAAACTGGTTTGAACTTAAGCTGATCCTACAGAATTATAATGTCGGTTGATTACTTGGTTAAATATTTGTGTAAATTTGCAACTATTAATGAAATTATGATTATTATCGATTATTATAGGTTAGTATATGTCGAATCTCATGATCTGTCTATCAACTTTTTTTGATTAACCAAGCAATGTTGAACTTTAATTAGTGGCTAATTTTCTCGTTTTTGATTGTCATGGCAGGTTTACCACCTCGTTATCGCGACTCTGTGAGGCAAATCACACCTGGTTTACCTCTTTTTCTCTACAATTATTCCACTCACCAACTTCATGGAGTTTTTGAGGTATCCACAGTTGTTTTTTCTTAAACATGATTCATGTTTTTGAGACGCAAATCAATTCAAGTACCCTTTTTTTTTTCTCCCTAAAATTTTATATAGAGAGCTTTGTATGGATATCACGAATAAGTGGCACATTTTTTTGGGAGACAAATACACACACACACAATCATCAGATATACACACTTTTGTCCCGACCTATTTGGACTAGAAACTCCAACCTTTTGGTTGTGGGCGCATTTAGGACGCTGATTAACATTGGAATATATATTATACAGGCGGCAAGCTTTGGGGGTACTAACATTGATCCATCCGCCTGGGAGGACAAGAAAAACCAAGGCGAATCTCGCTTTCCTGCTCAGGTAAAAAACTGTCACCAACGACGACTTAACTACATATCTAAACAACCAAATGAGTGTTGCTAACCTTTTTGGTGGTTGTTGGTTATAGGTGCGAGTCTTGACAAGGAACGTTTACGAGCCATTAGAAGAGGACTCTTTCAGGCCGATACTTCACCATTATGATGGGCCTAAGTTCCGCCTTGAGCTCAACATTCCTGAGGTAGATATATCTATTCATCCTTGGCTACACCAAAACGTGTACGCAAGTACGTTTGAAACACCGAGATCCAACAATGTTCATGTTTTTTTTTTTGTTTTGTTATGTAGGCTATCTCACTTTTGGACGTATTTGAAGAGAAGAAAAATTGAATGGCGAATGGCACAAAGGTTTCCTAAATACACATGGAAAACATACACGAAATGATACAAAGTTTTGTGTACGATATACCATAGGAAGTTTTTTTAGTCGGGGGTAGAATTATCTATATATTATATATATATATATATATATATATATATATATGGTTATATGTATATTGAGCTAAGCAGGAAAAAGACATTGTGTGTAAACTTTGGGTTGTAAATATATTACACATGGAATGTTGCTACAATAAACAAAACTTTTTACTTAAATTCTTGATCTTATTATGATGATTTAACTATTGACCAAATAGATTTTTGTATAGCAGCCTGAAGCCTCCAAATTTTTTTATCATTGTAACCAAACATCCAAACCCTTGGTTTTTTTTTTTTCCAACCAGCTATGACAGGCTAGTAACTTTTATCGCAAAAGAGTTATTTTAGAAGTTTCTATCTTAAATCCCGCAAAAAGTTTATCGGCAGAGATATCATGTCACCATCAAAATTTATTTTGTACTTGTAAAAGTAGAGCGTTCGAGACCATATTCTTTTTTTTTTTTGAAAAATATGGGTCATTGTATATATATTCACTTTACTCCTCAATTACGGAGTAGAAACAATACATCGAATCACGTTACATTAAATTTGTTCCAATCTTCCCAACTAATACTTCTTTTTTTCAATCTACTTTTGTACCATAAAAATCCTATCGTCTTGACCTCCATGAACACCTTGTCGACGGAAATCGTTGCTTGATCAAAAATCTTCGAGTTCCTAGCTTTCCAAAGACATCAACTCATAACAAAAACAATAAATTTAAACATCTTGGCAGACTTCTTACCCAGGCGGCCAGGCCCATGTTATGTACTTATGTGCACACAAAACCAAATCCTTAATCGATGCAAATGAGAGAGTCCCTATCTTGCACCATCCGCTCACACGACTCCAAACCAAAGAAGCGAAGTTACAGTGACAAAGTAGATGCTCAATAGTTTCGAGACAATATTCTAGATGTACATTATTAAGTAATTTTGTAAAAGTACATGTTTAGGTTTAATTAAACGGATGAGGTTTTTGCCTGTTTAAAGAAGGTCTAACCGGGTATTTCCTGTTTAATTAACCGAGACATTCTTAGAGCAATCATATATATTCACTACTAAAAATTTGAGATCATGGTATCATTCACAAACACACGTCTTATTGTCTTTCTATCATAGAAAAACATACAAACCCGAAAGACAAAAGGGTATAAAACAAAAGTACAATGGTGAATTCGTTCTTCACAAATCCGGCCAAGAATGCGTCTTATGAACACATTGGACAATACATCAACCCGTTTTCATTACATTCAGGACATCTTTCTTTTTCTTTCTTACCATCCACCACGATCTTGCAACTCCCTCCGCATTCCAAACATGGCACGAACCTGGCACCGCCACACCCTTCACACGCTTGCCTTCCAACTTGTTTCTCAATCCCAACTCGACTCAATATCCTCCTGAGTCGACCCGTCTCATTTAGTCCAACAATCTCATCTACTCCCCCAATATACCTACCCTTAACAAACATCCTAGGTACATTCACCGACTCACCAAGTAACTCTTTTAACTGAGTCCGAAACTCGCCATGTAACGATATGTCCCGTTCTTCATACAAAAACCCATGGAGCTCCATGATAGACCTGACCCGGTTACAATCCTCATACGTCCTTCGGATCCCACCCAACGAAGTCGAATAAATAACCACTTTATCCGACCCGCCCGGTGGGCAAATTTCCGGGTAATCCTCAAGTGGGTCCCTCTTCATAAAAAGTGGTGGCAAACCTTGTTTCTCTCTTTCCTCTTTATCTCGTAGCAAAAACGGGTTTTCTCTCAAAGACTTATACCCGTCCATAACCGGAGGCGGTCCCAAACCCGACCCAGTTTGCGACCCCGATTTAGTACCCGGGTCGGATTTTTTCAACCGGGCACCAAACTTGGTTAACTCGTTCATGGACTCTGTTTTTTTCAGCCCGGGTGTTGGTTTATTTGCTGCCTTTGTATTGTTTTCGAGTTCTTCAAGAGTATGAAAAGAGAAGCTCTTACGTTTAACCTTCTTCACCGGCGCCGGCGGTGTAGCTTCCGGTGTTGGAACAGGTTGAACCGGTGCGGTAGAGTTTAAACTGGGCTTCAAGTCTTCTAGCTCCTTACTAACTTCATCCCATGAACGTGGAGCATCTTCATTATTATCAAGTTTTTCGAGTATTGGTTTTGGTAAGTTGGTGACTGGCTTTTCGGGTGAATCTGGGGGCGGTTTTTCGTCGGTTTTTTCTTCCAACAACCATGGTTCTTTGATGTTGTTGATATCGAAAACAGCGAAACTCGTGGCTGCTGGACGGTAGACATCGACTGTTCCGACGTCAACTTGTTTAGATGAAGCACAACCCATGATTGAATAATTGTTTGGAAAATGAGAATAAGTTATAGTATACCTAGTAGTAATAGGTAGAATAACGTATGTATGTATGTATATTTTTGTATGTGTGGCTTAGATGGAATTACGGTTTATCTTATTGGATTTTTGGTGTTATTGCATGGGGACTTTAGTTGTTATTTTGTGGTGTGTGAGCTTTTCCATCTATATTATATTGTATGTGTCACCATCCCAAAACTTGGGTCACGTTGCGTTGTGGATTGTAGGGTGACATCGTGCTTCTTTATATGCCTTAAATTATGTTTCATCTTTTCTAAGCTATGAAAATGAATTTCGAACTAACAAGGCCTCTCTCTAACGGTGACTCTTCTTCCCTTCTTCTTTATCATCACATCAGCATCGCCCCATCTCTTTTTTACTTTCTCATCCCATTACACACTTTTGCCAACAATACATTTTCCTCATTTCTTCCTTACTTTTCCCTCTTACTATTTTATTATTTCAATTTAATTATAAAAAAAAAAAAAAACAAAAACACATACGGTCAAAAAGCCCCCACCTTGCTCGTCCTCTCTTCTTCCTCTTGGTAACGAAATCGGTGACAAACATCCATGACACACCCGTGATAAGGGGCTGCCAATGGTGTCCTCCATGACACACCCGTGATAAGGGGCTGCCAATGGTGTCCTCCCGTGACACACTGATGGGAAGGGTCTTATTGACAAAGAAAGATGTTGCATATTTTATTTTAATCTCTCGTAGAGAAGAAAAATGTGAGTATTTATGAGGGTATTTATGTAATCTAACTAAGTAGTGGTAGTTTAGGAATATATATAGTTTTTAAATGTGTGAATTATTCGCGAATGTCAGGAGATTTAGCATAAGTTGTCTTAAATGGTCCGTGTTAGAGAGTCCCCTCCATAATAGCCCATCATAAGTGGACTCCAAATATACCTAGGGTAAGACTTTAACCAGAGACCTTTTGTTTACCACTAGACCATTTGGTGATGGTTAGTTTAGGAATATATATAGTTTTAATTTAGGTGGACCAAGTCGAGTGTGTGAAGGACAAAACCGTGAAACCAAGATGGCACTAGACCCGTATCGAATTGAACTAGAACTGCTACAATTGATCCAATTATCGTTACGATCCTGTCCAAACAATTTTTATTATTATTATTGTTTTATTCTTTTAAAATGAGCTTGAAGTAATGACACAAAGTTAGTTCACATTTTCTAAATATTTTGGTTAGTTCTCTTACGAGGTAACCAATTTTGGATAGTTTTCTACTTTCATGCCAAATCAATAAGGCTTTACCCAACCCTAACCATTTTTTCATATGTTTCTCACTGTCACAACAACGTCATATCATCTTTTTCTCATTTCATATTTCATAATATACTACTACCAACCATACCTCTTTCTCACATCTTTCCCAAATATTTTATTATTAAATAAAACAGACAAATTTTTTTTTTAATTGGTTGAAAATTACACATGACCCGACCCCGACCCCAACCCCAACCCCAACCCCCCTCTTTCTCGGATTTTCTTACCAGAAAATGGATTAGCGTTTTCTTAAGAAAATGGTTGAAAAAACACCATGGCCAACAATGTTTTGAGAAAATAGGTGAAAAAACGTGCGTTGAGTACTTGAGTATAGTCTAATTACCAGAGACCGACAATTACCAAATTCATTGACCATCACTCGTCCTGTCGTCCACATAGAAAGCTTACGTGATTTTGCTCTATGTCCAATTGTCCATACATTTACAAATCACACCACAATACCAAGTTATAATTTGTAAAATTGGAAGCGTAGTCTTGCGATGTGCAGTAGTTGATGCATGCTCTCAAAAAAACATAAATTCTGTTGTAAATTAAATTCGAAATTAAATTTGTAAACTTCAGTCAGTACATACGACAAGGGATGATGGTGGCTGGCGGTCGGCAATGGCCGGCTTTGTCGACCGCCTGCTTTGGATTGTTGAACACACGTGTATACAAAAGTTGTTTTTATTAGTTGTTGATGAGATATTTAAAGATGAAAATAATTAGGTAAAATAAATATACAATTAATATAAATATATAACTTGTGGGGGGCCTTCTTTACAGAACTTTTTTTTTGCAAGAATCGTGAGAACTCTTAAATTATGTATTAGATCACATGTTTTTAAAGCCCATTCATATGTGAAATGTTATAAAAGTTTATGTTATAGAATAATATTTTTTTTCGAAACCTTCAAAATAGCCTTTTGTTCACTTGTGAATGAATTTGCTCACATTTTCGTTCACATGTGAACAAACGTCTATATATAAGGTTCTGAAAGAAAATTTCTTCTACAACATGAACTTTTATAACATTTCACATGTGAATAAACTAAAAAACATGTGATACAATACATAATTTAGGAGTTTTTATGATTTTTGTAAAAAAAATAAAGGCCTGAAAATAAGGAAAGACTATAACTTGTAAGGTAAAAAGGCAATATATTAATTTTCTTGTACTTAAAAATTTATATTTTAAGACAAAAACAAATGTTTCGTAATATAATATCTATCTATCTATCTACCAATATAATAAAACATGATTGTGACATCCTTTGATCGACACATAACGTATTGTTTAAGCGACACATATCCTTTTAAATCTATATAATAATCATACTTTTTAGATAACATAAATAATTAAAAACTTTTTAATTAATTAATATATAAATATAGGTATCGAATAAAATTATAACTCTTATAATAAAAATCTTATAATATTTATAGTTACCATAATTATTTATTTTCATCGCCATTCTCATTTACAGTGGTAATTTATAATTTACAACGTATTGTTATTTATAATATAAATAATAAAACTTATTTATTCTAATTCATAAAACATGTTAAAGTAACTAATAAATAATAACAATATATTTATGTTTCGAACTTATAATTTAAATTACTTATTATTTAATTATCAATACATCTATTAACCTAAATAAACGTGGTTGAAAATTTTAAAATGACATAAACCACGTTTCAACATCATGATTTCAGATTAGATGATACCATTAATAATATTAGATCTTGACCAATACTTTTATGAAAAATTCTCTTGCTATCAGGCTACTATTGGAAAGACCAAATGCATGTGATATTGCATATTAAATTATTATTTTCATTTTAAAAAAATCAATCGTACAATATATATATATATATATATATATATATACTGAATCCATATATCATACCAGCATTAAGACTAGTTAGATATAGAGAGGCTGGTTATTGTGAAACAGGTATTAAAGTAAAACAAATAGGAAAAAATCTTGACCATTGGATCAAGATATATCTGATGCATAGAGATTCATAGAGTACAAGTATATACACTGATGCACGAAGATTTTCATGATTCACAATGATTTTCAGTTAAGAGAAAATGATTGTTTTATTTGTTTTATTTTAATGCTTGTTTTATTTAAACCAAAACCTAGATATAGATGTAGATATATTACGGTAGCAAATACCAACATTATAATATATAAAACAACGAGGAATTTATGACCGCGCGTTACCGCGGGTATCTTTCTGTTAACCTAAAAGGCAGTTGATCGCAATATATTGCCTATATTAAAACGAAAAATGACAATTTGATAATAATGATATAATGTTACGTACGAACATAACATATAATAATACTTTTATTAATGCAAATAACAACACTTCGATAACGATAATGTAATGTGTTACCAATAGTTACATTAACTAAAATAATGATACTTTGATAATAGTTATATAACATCTCACTATATATGAGATAACAACATAACATAAAATAATTGGCAAAACCGAAATTATGAGGAAAAAAAATCTCATAAAAATAAGTTGAACCCAAAGTTAGATATAACTAATATACAAAACAAATAACTAATAACTAATAAAAAGTAAACATTATTTAAAAGCATGATTTAAAAAGAAAATGCTCAAAAAAAAAAAAACTCAAAAAGAAAAAGCTAAACCTAAGGTTTTGTAAAAGAAAAAAAAAATTAGCTGAAAGTATGACCCAAAAATTAAAAATATATACATCCAACTCTAGGTAAAATCATGAGCCAAAAAAGAAGAAAACTAAAAGTATCATGATCGTCAAAAATTAGATATAATTAATTGTGGTAGGTGGTCCCGCAGAGCTTTCGGAAAAGGGTGGGAACCAGGGCCTGGCTACCCTTCGTTTGCGGTCGACGTTCCGGCAAAGTGGAGTCTAGAGAGTCTGAGGCCTCGGTCTTATCCCTCTTTCTTACATCATGGTTGTATCTCGAATAATATACCTATTCCACTCCAACCGGTGCAGAACTCTTAACCTTTCTAGGACCATCTCTACGGCAAGGTGATACGTAAAGGAGGACAGATCACATGGTTTTGTACTGGTCAGCTTTGAGCTGTCGAGTAAGGAGTGCTCTATCTCTTAAGAAATGGGCTTTGGAAACCTGACTTATTAGACGAGAAAGGGCAGTACTCTCTGATGTGCGTTCTATTATGGCCTACTATTCCTGAGGGAGTGATCGGAATTAAGCCGCGTGGCGATACCCGAAAAAAACAAAGGACTATTTGATTCCCTTTTTGGGCAGGGCCCTTCGTACTCCAATCCGTACAAAGATAATTATTCAGCACACTAAAATCGAATGGATCTACTTACATATTCATGAAAAGTCGGGGTTGAAACGTGTTATGAATCTAAGACAACAATTATTACTAATAATAAGAAAGAGTTAAGCGCCTCCAAGGCCTATAAATAGAAGCTTCTTTCAGTCTATATTTTCAAAGAGAGAGGTAGAAGTTAGAAAGAATTTCAGTTCAAAGCAAAAAATAAATGAAAAATAAATATTAAGTAAAAGCATGGAAAAAATCTAAAACCAAAAAATAAAATAAAAACAAGCAAGCAGGTAGCTGCACAGCAACCTAGCAGCATGCCTGCCAGGAAGTTTCACTGTTCAATGAACAGTAAAACTCCTCACAGCGCACGAATTCATAAGCTATGTTATGAATTGTATATGGGGAATATACTTTACATATTTACAAATTAATCGTCAAACTTTGATCAATAGAACTCGGTATATAAAACATAAACAAACACATCACCAACCAAATTCATGCGTTCGTTTATATTGTATATATATAAACAGAATTTATTTATGTTTCAACACAAAACACGTACACTTATCACGATCTCTAATTATGGACTCCGATTTTCTGTCTAATTGATCGAGTGCATATTGTTTTGCCTTATCCTACGTACGTACGTACAGTAGTAGATTTCATCTAACCTTTGGGCGACACTTAATTCGGGTTGAATATTACTTCATAAAATGATTTTATTGTGTTCTAAGCGTTACTAAGTCAATTTGATTATCACAAAACTGGAACTCATAACTTAAAAATAAATGAAGTAAAAAAGTGTTACAGAAGGTAAATCTTTGGACTAATTAAGATTTGTGGTCTGCATTCTGCAAAATATATACTATATGAATTTATGAAATATGTATAAATCCCATATGGGCATATGGTTGATTCCATTTATGAAAACATTAATTATATTTAATTAACCAACTGCTACATTAATTTATATGAACGTGTTAGCGTCCTTTTTTAATCATTTATTCTATGTCTAGGATCACTTCATTTGATGCTTTCGTAACGGTCTTGTCTCACAATTATTAGACTAATTCAAAATGTCGAATATAATTGGTTGTTTATGTTTTGTTTTCTACCTTCATTGAACTTCATACCCTATATATGTGCATAACATCATTTCCATCTTTTCTAGCATAGCATACATATGGGCAATTGTGCTTTCAAAGGATTTGATGCATGTCATGACCCGATTCGGGTCATGACACCCTCGGGTAAAGTATTAGAGTTTAATGGCCCGAAAATCGTGTCAGAAGTTGTCAATGACTTTCCGGGACACGGGATTTTCAGAAAAGATCAATTGTTGTCGCCATTAGACAACCGCGAGCTACTCATTGGTGGGCAATTCTACTATATCTTTCCTCTAGATTCAGATGAAAGGCACCAGCCTCTTAGAGTATCAAGTGCAGCCGGAGTTGAGCCCGTTAGGATGTCCACGAGTTCGGTGGCATTGCAACTTGTGACGAAGAATTTATCAGACGGGTCAGGGTTTGAAGTATTGCCACCACCTAGAAAGGGCGTTTGGAAAGTGAAACTAGTAATTAGCACAAAACAGTTGGAGGAGATATTGTCAGAGGAAGTAAACACCGAGGCGTTAATTGAACAGATGCGGGCGGCAGCAGCTAGCTCAATGAAAGTGATGCCGCGACGGAGCTCTAGTTATTGGGGAGTAAAATTGAAGCCAATTTTTTGCAATGTTACAAATAAAACAGTGGTTGAGGATAGTTCATCACCAAAATCAGTCACCCCATTGTTGCAGTAGCAGGAGCCCAAATAACTTCTGTAGAAAAAGAAAGAAGGAACTCCTTATTCCAGTTTTATGTAATACGTAGTAACCACTCTTATGTTTGCTCATTATCTTTTAGATGAGCGATAAACAAACTCACACACACACATACACATTGGGCTATGTTTCAACTCAAATCTCAATGAGCTTATTTCCAGTTTTCAAATAGAAAATATATGAGCATTATAACTAAATTCAGTTCGAAGAAGCTATAACTTTAGTCAACTCACAACTCAGAATACCTTACTGTTTTGTTCAGCTAAATCCTATACACGTCTTTCTGCCGAACTCAAGAAACAAGAATGCGTTCTTTTGCAAGCATCCGATCTGCAGATACTTGTTTATAAAATAGTAGGGACATCCGGACATGTCAAACATGTTGGAAACAAGAACAACTTTAAACAACCATAACTCTCAAACCGTTAGAAGCTATGGAACCCAAGAGGAGTCCATTGAAAGGTCTCAATATGCCTTATGTGATGACAAGACCGCCCTAGCCAAAAGCGATCTGGCCAGCCCAGATTCCTTTACATATGGGTCAAAAATTAGCATAACATTTTTTTCTATAATGTTTGGTTTCATGTTAGTTATTTAATAAATGATGTGAAATCAAATTTGCTGTCAAACACATGTTGGTGTCAATTGTCAGATATTTAAAGCCGATTTCTAATTTTGCTAAAACAACTAGGAGATAAAACCACCATCATAAGGGTCTTCCAATGTAAGTGAGTTTCAACAAGTGCAATTTAAAGTTTCTCTCAAAATCCCATTCTTAACAAGACCCTCTAATGGTGTAGTCATCCTTAGGCATCCTTCAGCTGTCACGTCATATCCTTAAAAATCCTTACAAATCTTTAATTTTACCTCCAACCATACAAACATCCTTAAATATCCTTACCTTTTTCAGATGACCACACATATTTCATATACAAAGAGAAAAAAAAAAGAAAAAAAAAAAGAAGAAAAAAGATGTAAGGATTTCTAAAGATGACATCCTTTGGCTAAGGATATCCAGCCACAAAACTTTGGTTAAAGATTTACTTCAATGGTAAGGATATTTAAAGAATCCTACGAGTATCCTTAAACCAACCATTGGAGATGGTCTAACATTCTACATCATATATATATCTATCTAAACACCTTATAAAACATTTAGGGTGTGTCTTAAATTTTAAAAAATTTAAGAACTCCTTAAATATAGTAAGT
>JAOXNX010000033.1:32729056-32739268 GCA_028566075.1 Solidago caesia
ATATCTTGTGATCCATGTGTGAGGATGGTGACTTACCGGGCATGAGTTCTATGTGGTATGCGCTCTGGGTACCAAGATGGTACATGGGACCAGAGGGTTCCCTCCCATTTACCTTTTTTTTGTGATAATATTATGTTTACCTGATACCATCAACAATTTCAGGAAAAAGAAGTTGCTGACTTGGAGTCGTGGAAGGCTTTTGTGTCATCCCATCTGGAGTCAATTGTTAAAGACAATGCCATGCTCAGGTCATAAGTGCTATATTCACATATAAAATTAAGACGTAAAGTGCATAATTGACATGTTGATTGCCTTCTTTTGACAATTTAGTTCATGATTACATGTTATGAAGCCTAACATTTAGAAGTTATTTGTTTAAGTCTATAAATGGTTTATTTGCTTTCAGTCAAAGTTAAGGACTTAAGGCAGAGTTCAATCGGGTTACTGTACCACCTTAGTGTTCTTCATCTTGTGTTAGTTTTTCTTCTTTTATATGGTTATCCACTATATTTTCACAAACATGGTTGGACCTATGTTACTTATTTGATATGCATAAAGAAAAATAAGAATAAAATTTGTTAGTACATACCAGGTTGAAATCCCTCAATATTAGATGTGGCAAGATGTGCAGGGTTTACTTTATTTTCGTCGATAATATATGCATTAAATTTGATTGTGAATGTAAAAACTATATTATTACAGTAATAATCTTAAGTTATTTTGGAGGTGGTATGAATTAAAAACGCACTTTGTGCGATTTACAACCCCATTTGACGCATTTGATCAGTTTGATATAATACATAATTGAGGGGGGCCATTCGTAACCACTAGTCCATAAACACAATAAAATTATCTGACTTTCATATAGTTCAGAAAAATTTAGAAAGATATCATGTCCGCATAGAAAGGGTGGCCCTGGTGCATCAGGGCCCTGATTGTGGAATGCCTATTATTATATTTTTCTAAGATAAAATTCCATGCTATTATCATTATTTTTTGTAACGGAAAACCTTTAATTACAGGCAAGCTATTGAGAAGGTTGCAAGTGATCAAGAAAACCTGGACAAGGCTGAGCTCACTGTGTTGACTGTGAGTGTTTCTTTTGCCATTGCTGTCATCTTGAAGATTGTTGCAGATCGAATCTTTAACTCTCATTACAACAGAGCACGCAGGGAGAATACTAGTTGGAAGCTACTACTCGTTACCTGTGTTGTCACTGCAATTGTGGTCTTGAACTTCTATTAACAATATAACTAAAATATCTTTGCAGTTCAGGTTATATAGATAGAAATATGTAGAACTGTTGTATTTTTTGTGGTTCTTTTAGATTGTACTTTTGTAGTAAATTGGTTCAATGTGAAGCTGAATTGAACCATCCTCTAGATATTAGGTTATAAACAACTTATTGAGACTTCAAACATTTTTGCTCGGGTATGGATTTAGATCTGGGGTTCTTTGTTACGCGTTTGTTTAAATTTTGCAAATTTGATTAGCACGTGAAGTCTTCCAAGTGTTTGATGGCCTGATGTTGTTACATACACTATACATGGTTTCAAGCTTAATAATTTGATGGTATATGTATAAGGAGTAATAGAGGAATTAATATTTCACTCGAAAGTTTAACGGCCTTTGCTTATTGGATAAAAGAAGATTTGACAGTTAATACAATTGCTGTTACGAATATCTGGTTGTGTTTGTCAATTGTTAATTGCGTCAAGTTTCGGTTAAACGACTATTGTTTAACATAACACAACGAAAATAAGCTCAAGTCAAGTGGGAGAGTGAAATTGAGCATCGTCACACCACCAACACTCAAAGCCTACGGCTACGGGGGATGGAATCGGACATTTACAATAGTGTTTATTCGCTAAAAGTTTTGAATTTTATTCTTTATAGTTTAAATTTCTAAATAACAATTACATATTGTTCGGGCAGGATTCTAGTATATAATCATTAATGTCATGAACTTAATTAAGAAAATGAGAAATTGCATTTTAAGATAACAAATATTATGATTCTTTCTTTAATTTGGGCAACTTATTTTTTATTTCTTTGATTAGGAAAATATGCTACCTAAATTGAAGAAATCAAGATAGTACATTTCCTAAAATAATGAGAACTAGTGGGGTTCTAGTCCCCGCGCTTCAAAGCCTCACTTATCGTGTTGATACGATTTTGTTATTCTAGTGTATTTGCGTTAAATCTACAACTGCTTAATTAAAAATCACTCTGTTATGGATAGTTTTGTTCAAAAGTTTGTCATATGAAATATAGATTTATTTAAGTGTAATACCACATTAGATTCCGCATGCGCGTTGTGCGCTTTCAATTATTGCGATCATGTTTCGTTTGATGATGTGTTGCTATATATGTTTGCTAAAAACTTTGGCATATCAATATATATTTATTTAAGGGCAATATCACAACCACATTCAAAAGTTTACAGTATCGAATACATATATTTAATTCTTACAAGAAAACAAAAAATCGAATATATACTTATTTAAGGGCAATGCCACAATCAAGGACAAAAAAGAAAAGCAAAGGAAAAAACAAAACAAAATTATAAAAACAAAATTGACACATGGTTATTTTTAATTGGTCCACTTGGCACGATTTGAGTGGCGAAACCACTATTCATTACCATGATAATAGATATATAAAATCTCTATTTTTAAGAGTTCTCGTAACTTGAAACATAGGATAAAATCTTATGTGTCACTTTCATAATTTTTTCCATTATTTTTCATTATTTTCCAATATAAATGTGACAAATAAACATCTAAATAAGTATCATATTTATTTGACTACTAAATAATAATTGGTAGATATGTTTCAGTTTAATTATAGTTTAGTTATAGTTTTAATGTTTGTTTTCTTCTACATCTCAAATTTTATTTTTACTCTATCCATTCTTTAATTTATTCTCTATTGTTTTTAAGAATCAAACTTACATGTCTTATTTTGTTTCTTGTTTGTTTTTTCAATTTCAGGTTAGATTTTTTGTTTTCCTTGCAGATTGATGAAACTAGATATCATCTCTTCTAACCAAAAATACCATACAAATATCAATTAGGTAATTCAATTTCTTCTTGCTATTCCTATAAATGTTTGTGTTTTTTAAGTCGCAATCATATGAGGATTGAATATCGTCATTGTTTTTGCTGTATGTTTTTTTTTTCCATTAGTTGTATATTCTTTTATCTCTACACAGGTTTTTGTTTGCAATTGATATTTGCTTTTGTATGACCACTAATTGCTTGATCAAATGCTTAACGAGCTAAATATATCTTGAAACCCAATTCCCAATTAGTAGGTTTAATATATTAAAATGTAATCAATGTAAGGCTGACCCAGGTTTTATACATTAAGTTTTCGAAAAACTTGACCGTCTTCCTTGTAGTAGTTATATATGTTAGTTTTATCCGTTTGACCAGTTAAAGATAAGATTTAAACCGGACCAACTTATGAGGCCAATAGACTTGCACTTACGTATTTGGAAGGTCTCAAGTTTCTTTAGAAAATAAAATTTTATAATAACATGCATATCATGTCCATAAGATCCTACAACCACAACTTAAGTATACATAAAAATTAATGTCTTAAGTTAACCATTCAAGTAGTTGAGCATTGAGTTTTCATTGAGTTATTTGTTAGATATTAATGTCAGTTCGTGCAACGCACATAGAAAAAACCTAGTTAATTATATATATAATTTTGATGCTAACTTTTACCTTGAACAAATCTTGTTAAAGTTTACCTAATCTAAAGAAATCATAAAAAGTATATTGCCTAAATTGAAGAATGGAGTAGATCTCTCTCTCTCACACACAAGAGTAGTAGGAGTAGATCTGAGTTTTTTTTTCTCTCTCTCTAGATTTGAGATCGAGAGATCTCTCTAGGTTTCCCTTTTCGATTTGGCTTTGCCTTGCCGTCGAGAATATTGTTTTTCAAGGGTAAAGCCCTAGGCTGAAGGTTCTTTTGGAAGCAGCCTCTCTACTTTTGGTTAGAAGTAAGTCTGTCTACATCTTACCTCACCATACCGTTTATGCTGAAATTGGGTACAGTTGTTATACCGTTGTTGTTGTTGAAGAATGGAAAAGAAAGTTAACCCCCCACCCACCCCTCAACCCCCACAAAATATATATATATATATATATATATATGTTATTCAAACTAAAAAAAGGTCATCATTCAGGTAGTTATCCTCAATTGTGGTTATCCACGCGATCTAAAGGGATTTTGTTAATAAATTTGTCTCCAGGTTGGTGTAGTCTGTATCGTTTGCTTGATGTATTTGGTGCTATGCGGTGTTTGTAACCTGCGTGCTACTAGTGGTTGATGTCATTGGTGTATGGTTCTGTTATGATGGGTTTTTCGGGGTTTGTTTGGGTTTGCATAAAAACCATCACGAAATGAAAACCGGTGGTTCGGCCTTCGTTTGTGAAGGTTTCATTATGCCTCAGTATAACTTGTAACTGACATAAGTATTTTCATCCCTTTACGTGCTTAGCAGTTTAAGTCCCAAGATGTATCTAGATTGTGTAGTTTGATTTTTGTCTAGATATTGGAGGGTGTACTTTGGGACCTTTTGCACCTTGCTAGTTGGCCATTATTTGTAATATTTCATCTTTGCCGTTCAAAATAATAATAATAATAATAATAATAATAAACAAAAAATCTAGGTGGTAACGATCACAAGAGATCTAAGGTTCGAATCTTGCTGGGTAACATCTTGGGGATGACGAAGAAAAGATTCAGAAACACTCACAAGGTGACCTTGTTAAACCGCATACATCCGAGTCGAAATACCGGCCTTCTCCATATAACTTGAACAACCATCCGTTTATCCGTTTATCAAATTCCAAGAAAATCGACTACCTGTAAGCGTGGACCATGTTGGTTATCGGAGTGGCGTTTACCTTAGGCTTGTTTGAGAACATGCTGACAAATTGTTGATATTGTTCTCCAGTGAGTCATGGGATTTGGCAGTTATTCACATCTACATAGGCGGCTTCCCGGGGTTTTTCCTTTTCTGTTTTCTTTCCAGACCACCATTCGGGATATCCGATGATCTTAAAACATCCGTCAAGATTGTGGCCATCCTTTCCACACTCAGTACAGCGTTCCACGGGTTCATTAGAGGTTTTCTTCGGATCTTTCTGCACAACTTTTTTGGATCGCTGATCACGTTTCATTCTGGCCGAAACTTGAAACGCAGTGGTGTCAGTGATGATTCGCTTTTCGGCTGAAATTTGTCGCTGTTGTTCATCCTTGGACACAAGATGATAGGTTGTGGCGTTGTGCTTAATGATGGTGTCGGGTTCATTGCAAGGATTTGGGTTCTGATTGTAGAGAAATCATTATCCAATCCTAGCAAAAAAAATTATAGCTTCTCCTTTTCTTTGAGGTCTGAAAGTTTTTTTTTTTCAACACCACATGAACACCCCTTGCAAGAACGCTTAGGTGTGGGTAGAACCGATAGGAGCGCATCCCACAAACCTCGGAGTTTCGTGTAATACGTGGAAACCGATACACCTCCTTGTCGAGTGAGAGTGTGAAGTTGTTTTAGTTCGTACCCTCTTGGAGCGTTCTCCTTTGCAAAACGTTCCTTCATCACAACGCCACAGGGATCACAATAAAAAGACCCACCATCATCACAACGCCGAAAAGCTTGATTCTGAGCACCCCAGGGTGTCACACCGAACGACGCCAACCCTGTACCGCTTACTTTAATATTACTCCGTAATTAGATAGTTAAATTACATCTCAATCTATTTTATATTTACAAAGTCCATCATCCGAAACTAATTACTTTATACATCTAATAGTTGACATGCAAATTGCATCGGATTGAACGTATTTTTCCTAAAAGTAAAACTAATAGGGACCCGTCCTGATCTATCACCAAGAATTGTTGAAACTGGCAAAGAAAATCAAGAAATTGCCATAAATTATTCGACACAGCAACATTGTGCAGATCACATGCTAGTGATTCCTAAACAAGTGCTAAGTACTATAGTTGATAACAATATAACAAAATCTTTATACAAAGTATTTGGAAAAATTGCAAGGGATTAGTTTCTGAGAATGTAACCTAACTATGACCAAATGGTCATAGTAGGAAAGAACAAAAATATTGTGCATTTAAAGAAGAAACTTTGTAAAATTGTTCAAATCATGTAACCGACCAATCAAAAACTTACAGGTGGCAGCTCATATGGTTGCCACGTATACACTTTTACATGATTTGAATATTTTTATAAAGTTTCTTCCTTAAATTCACAAGATCTTTGTTTGTTCCTACTATGACCATTTGACCATAGTTAGTTACATTACCAGAAACTAATCCCAAATTGCAAACCACAGGTAACCAATATCAGACGTATTAATGTTGAACCCCCTTTGGTATTTTCATATAGAATTCACTGGGAGCTTCTGTATTTACTCAAAAACAAATTTAATTTGGGGCCATCGAGATCAGCTACTTTTAGCCTTGTCTTCATCTCTTAAATTTCCTAGGTCCTAGTTTCTTCTCGCTGCAAGGATTTCGAGTGCGTAAAAAGTCAAAAACCACCAGTTCGATAAGGTGATAAACAACCAGCATTTTGACTTTTGAAATCAAATACATTACTTTAAGCTTCCAATATGATACAATCCTTTTAAACAAATTTACAAAAAAAAAACTTACAACTGTATTTGACTTAAAACATGTGTAACAAACCCAAATTGTGAATTTTTATACTTCTAACAGAACTTATAAAAGTGAGTTATTTATTAGTAATGTGTTTGACCTCAAAAGTCAATCTTTGTCCTATGGAAACAAAAAGGAATGAATAATGGTAAATCCATGGCTACCTTGACTCAGTTTCTCCAGTAGCCGTGGCGGAAGCAGAGGTGGTGGGTGAAGTCCTTGGGACAGTCCCAAAGCCAGCAACCTCGTCCATGCTCTGGCCTTGGCGACGGTAACGACCACCTGTGGCGACGAAACCAGGGCAAGGCCTGTAAGCTTTAATAGGCCACCAACCAAAACCGGGTACTGTTGCAATCCCACCTTGAATCCTTCCTTCACCATTGCACCCTCTTTCTATCTCTGCTTTCCCACATGACTTGCAACCCCTACATATCATCATACATACAACATCAATTATACACCATATATTTATATTAGTATTTTCATTTTGTTTATATCAGACATTAAACTTAAATGGAAAGAAATAGGGTATTATCTATTGGTATTGGAATTGGAAGTTTACCCCAAAGGGATTGAACTGATTGGTTGAGTAAAGGAGGTGCTTTCTTGTTGCTCATCATCTTTTTCTTGTTTATCGACAGTGGAAGGTGAAGAGGAAGCTCGGATTAGGATGAGTGGAGATCTCGTAGTCACCGGTTGCAATAATATATTATTGTTAAACGAAAATTGTTGGATAGAAATTGGGTACTGACGATGGTGTGAAATTGGGCTGGAAAACAGTGTTGTAGCTGCCATTTCTGCTTTCTCCCCCTTTTTTTTTTCCAGGCCAACAAGGAGAGAACCGTATCTTTTATGTGAGGCTGACAAGAAGCGCTTTGTCCACACACGTTGTTTTGTAATTTTAGGTGTGATGTCGCATCCAAAGTGTACAATTAATACACCTTAAGGGCAAGGGTAAAAAGAATTAACAAAAGATATATTTTTTTTAATACAATTTCCAGTCCACTATATATAAAACTCAACTTATTTTTCCAAGCACGAACTTTATAATCAGTTTTGGTATTTCACAACTAGTACACCAATCGTTGTTCTAAATTAAAGGGTGCTTGGTATTAACAGGTTACAAACTAATCGAAATTGATGATTACAACGGCTTAATAGCTCACTCAAATACCCTCTATACATATGAATGATCAATGATTTACACCCATTTGAAAAAAGCAAAACAGATCAACAGACATCCATCAATAGGAGAAAAAGACAGATTCATATATGATCATAGATATCCATCCATCCAAAATAAAACCAACATATATTCAAGAGTCCTGCAATCCTAGTTTTTTTATAAATAAAAAAAAAACAAACTGTGCCATATCCTTTTCCGCCTTTTCTTGAAAAGGTGTCATCTAAACTCAATATAAATAAAAGCATCTTCCTTGTCAATTCTCACCCAAGCATTGGAGGTTGATCAGCCACTTCACCATTTTCAAGCATCAGGGAGCTATGGTGATGAACCATCAACCACTGATCATTGTGGAACTCAAAAACATTTGTCATGTTCATAGTGCCATGGTCCACTCCAACATGGGCTTTCATTGTCACCCAAGCTATCCCGGGCAGAACCCGTGACCTTACATCTCGAACCTGGAAATTAAGTGGCTCCCAGTTAAAAGCCAGCTGCCAGCTCCCCAAGACCCCGCTATACCTGCATGTATTTAAACCATGCTATAAACACACAAATAAATAAAATGCATATAAAACACACATAAATAAATAAATAAAATGCATAGACAAGTAACCAACTTTGTTACAGTTTTATTTTGGTAACCCACTTTGGTCTAACTTAATTTTGGTTCAATTTTATTTTGGTAACCAACTTTGTTTAGGCCAGCTTCCAAAAGTTTCAATACAAGGTGACGGTGCCGGTAGCTTTTGACCATGTTGACCCTTTTTTGCACTTGGATACATTTTTCTTGGTGGAGATGGGTTGGTTGCCCAAACCAGAAATCAATCTAAAGTTGGTTACCTTTTTATGCAACAGCTCATAGACCAAACTATAAACACCCTGGACAACAGAACTTTACGACATCAAAGTGCAACTTACATAGTGGGACTATACATCAGATTTAGACCATAAAAATAAGATTTTGCTAACCACGTAGAAAAATGTTTTACATGGTGGTTGACCATTATTATTAGGAGTTGGCTATTTTTATGTACAACACTTTTATATGTATTAAGCACATGGTTAGAAAAATCTTAAAAAATATAAATTTAAAGGCCAACAGGTGAAGAGTAAAGCTCACCCACTGAAGAGCTCCCCTGAGGCATGTATACATTTGACATAATCTGCATTAAGCCAAAACCGACCCATATCTGGAAGAGATCTTTCTCTAATGATGTCAAAAAATTGCTGATTGGTATTCATAATTGCCCTAGTAGCTGCATAGTAGGCCTTCCACCCATTAGCAGGTGTTACACTATCCTGTTCCAGTGTAAAATCCTGAAAATGGAAGTACCAAATTCAAATCCAATATTAATATTTTCGCAAGCCAAATTCTTTAAAATCTATATAAAAAAAATTCAGACATGAACAAATAAAATTAACCAAGAACAATTAGCAACTTATAGCTAAACAGAGCTATATAACACAGGTAAGCAGAAGTGTGTTCCAGTTAAGCAAAGGTGATAGACCACAAAAATATCAACCTAATACTTCCATTACTACCATTGTGGTGTGTTGTATAAACATGACATATGATTCACCTTCATGTCTGAACACTTCAAGTGTAAACATAAATACATTCCACAAATATATGCATATGTTGCCCAAGCACCCATCATACTACATGCAATGCTTCATACAATTATAGATACACGCATGTGCATAAAACACTCAGGTTTATATGCTTACCAGCCCCTGGAGTTCTACCTCAAGCCATAGGGTGCATTTCCTATATAATAAGTATGAGTAAAAGCTTAATTCTGAGAAAGAAATTTTTTTTTACCATAAGAGACATGTATTAACTGACAAGAAATAAGTAAGGAGCATTCTATACAAAGTTATGCAGATCCCTCTAATTAATATATCAAAACTGAATTCCTTTATCATATAAAAAAATCAGATCGAAGTAGCCATACACATTCCAACAAAACAATTTGAGAAGACATGGTCATCCTGCTATGTTAAATTTCTAGGTTTAGAAGGAAACAGGTGGAGAAAATAATAACAATATTAGGCAAGCAGGCAAATCTTCATTCCCTTATAATACACAATTAATCTGTATGAAACTTTTAACTATTCATTCAGATTCATTGGCTGGTCGTTAATAATCCCATAAACCAGATCATCTTAAAAATTATATAACCATTCCATGCTATCTCATAACATATAATATGGGCCCAATATCTTTGTACAACTCAATGTTTTGAGAGTTAAATGTTATTACCCATAGACCAACTTCAGTGTCCAGTTCATGTTTACTTGATTGACTAAATATTAACAAAGCCCAAGCCCG
>JAOXNX010000033.1:32768149-32780459 GCA_028566075.1 Solidago caesia
GTGTATGAATAGACACTTTTTTTTAATGAGGTGCAATTAATGCACCGACATTTTCATTTATCTTGAAAAAAATGCATTTTTTATTTTTCGAACACAATGTTACTCGTAATAAATTAATTGCATCCTTATTTTAAAATTTTCTTTTTTTAATACAGTTTTCCTTAAGTATTTTTCATTATTAGGTTGACTAGCAAAATATTTTATTATGCATTTTATTTATTTTAGAAAATAGTTATACGAAAAGGTTTGAAACGACGAAGAAATCTTAACTTTGTGCATCCATTGAGCACCAACTTTTAAAAAAAAAAAAGTTAATTGCAAGATTGGTTCCTGTGATTTATACGTTTTAGCAATGAGGTCTTTTTTTAAGTTCACTAGCAATGGAGTCCCTAAATCAATAATTTTTTGCATCCTTGGTCCAAAATTAACGGATCCTTCATCACTAACGGATCTATTAATTTTGGACCAAAGATGCAAAAAAATTTTCATTTAGGGACACCCATTGCTAAAATGTACAAACCAGATGGACCAATCTTGCAATTAACTCTTTTTCTAAAAAGGTCTTTATGCACCAACGGATCTTTCCTCAAAATAATGTTCATTTATCTTTGGGTACCACCCTATGGAAGAAACCCAGATTCCAATCCGTGACCGTTTATCACAAAATCTTCTATAATGGCTCCACAAAACATTTGCATTATACTTAGACCAAAATTTAAAGATTATGCAATGACTACTTTTTGGTGTTAAAGAAAATGAAAAGGTTGAGATAATCATATGCATTATACATAGACCAAAATATACACTAGAAATTTTAGCTATTGTGCATTTGTGCATATACAACTTGGAAAACATTATGTATCGAACTCAATTATTTTGCATTGGATGTATCCATACATCTTATAAAAGTTATTATTACTAATGTAGTTCACTATTTTTTTCATATTACCATTCATCCCGTTAGAAATAAGAGGGACAAAAAATCTATACCAAATAGTTCATATACAGATGGGCTGAAATCTTCATCTTCAATAATTAATACTCGTACATTCGAACCATTCACTTTTCGCCGGGAAGCAACTCAATAATATTGATAAGGGAAAAGTGCAAGTCATACAGATCTGTTAAAAAATCAAAATATCATACAAAAATAATTTATAATGGTGTACACACATTGCTTCTACTACTAATCTCTTGCAGCAATTTAGCTTTTCATGATTCCATTAGTTTCGGCAGAATGGCCTGCATGCGTCATATTAGCAGAACCTTTAGTCGATAACTTAAGCAATTCTGTTCTCGTTTATATCAATTAAACTAAATGAGCCCACAAGTACGTCATATACTAGGAACCATAAATGAAATCATCAAGTGACCCACACACATAAAACCAAAGTAACTTACTGGACATGAGCGATTGGATTTCAACCCTTGATGTAACTCAGATGGTGAAATTAGCAGCTTCACTGAACGAAACTCAATAGACTGATTGTGTCCTCTATCTGCATACTCAACTAACTGACGTTCAAGAAGGTGCTCAAAGGCCTGCACGTTATAAAGTTGGCAAAACAACTTATAAAATGATACTATCAGAATACAGATTATAAATAAATTATACAGGAAAATTATATATACCCGTAAGCATACACTACGTGAATAGTTATCAGATGTCTGGAACGAATCATGTATGGTTTTGTACTCTGCATGGAGGACTAGCTATTAAGATATCATTCTAGCATTATTAGAAGGGACCATGGTAGGCTGCATCTATACTGACCTTTCATTACAGAGTTAAAATTATACGACTCCTGTTCTTTGACTTCTAGCCTCTTCATGCAAACCATGATATAAAGTTCCAGAATTGAACAATCTGCAACAAATAAAAAAAATTCATGCAAAAATCTTGCTTATTTCTCTGAAAGATATAGATGGAAATGGTGATGTAAAAAAACCACAGTATTTACAGTTTGAATTCCACAAAACCAGGTGCATTATGATTAATGAATCATGCTCCTTTCATTCTATGAAAACTTGCATAGTTTGAAGAATAGGCTTTATTATCAACAAAATGAACAAACTCTGAATAATGATGAAAAAAATCTGATGGGCCCATATCAGTCATAAGTTCTTGATAACAACAGCAATACAATGCAACTTTAATTTGAGTTTTTCCCAGCATAGATTATACGTAGCAATTTTAATGACACCCATAAACGGAAAGGAATATAATTTTCATGGGATGCCATAGCTCATACCTTTTAGGCAGTCCAACTTAGGCTGGCGTTGGATGGTTGAGAATGCAGATTTGAAGTTTTCAAGCGTCATGAAACCAGATTTTAAATCAATGCAACTTACAGCAGAAAACCTAACATCACAAAGCTTGACAAATAAGTCTTGTGAAAAAGTCACAGCAAAGAGGTGATAAAAGAAAGCTTACAAGAATCGGAGCTTACAGAAATCTCAAAAAATTACTAAAGGTGGAGTCACAATCAGATAAGTTATCGATAATTTCAATGAATCTTTTATCTGCTAATATGTTCTATAGCATGTCAAGGAATGCCATAAACTTGTGAAAAAAAGCCACTTTGCTATATAAACCTCAGAACTGTCTGTAAGAGAACAATGAGATTACAGAAGGAAAAGGATACTGAAATTCTTGCATTAAAATCTGTTACATAGTCACAAGGAAGACTTGAATCTGTTGGTAACAGCAAAATGTGTTTCAACAGTCTGCATGATGAATACAACAGTGTCAAAGCAACGATTTTATAATAATATCAAACTTCAACCTAACAAAAGTTATATTACACAACAATCACCTCTGTATATCATCCTTTTGGGGAGGAAGGAACAATAACTTTCGATGTGAGAACCGAGATCTTACTCTTTTTTCCAACAGCTGATCAGCATCCTGCATGGTACACAACTCAGATTCTTGTAACCATTTAAAAACTGCATGCTCCACTATGTATAAGTTCCAGAATAGAGTCCCGTAACATATTACGGTTAAATTAAATACTAATTAGTTTAACTATTATAGAGTATGAACAGAACTAATGATGTAACATTACTATGATGAACATACCAAACGACAACTGACACCAATTACAACAGCCTGTGACGATACAGATTGCATTGCATCCAACAAGCTGTAGAGTAATCTCTGCTTACCCTGCAGCGACATTTTTGTCTTAGAAACATGAACTTAAACAGAACAATAAGAAGTAGAAGGTAACACCAACACAACATTAAATTCCAAACATTGGGGATGAAAGAAAAAAACTAAAGAATACAATCAGTATGCTGACTTCACCTGAGCAAAAAGGTCAAATTCATCCAACACAAAAATCACTGTTTTGTGTGCTAATCCGCATTCACTGGTAAAGGAGATCATAATTAAGTAGAGAAGACTTGGCCATCAACTGACAGTTAAAAGTCAATAAAACTACTCCCTCTATCCCATGAAAACTGCAATGCTAGCACATAGTTCAATTGACTTGTTTGACTATAAATCAAACATCCTAAATGCCTTTCAACAATAACAATATAGAGGAATCTTGCAGATCCAAGACAGAACTTTGTAAGGATTTCAGATAACTAGATTTTAAACTAAGAACCCAGAGTAAATAAAAATATTTGCAGTTTTCATGGGAAACCTTAAAGAGAAAACTTTTATAATCTTCAAGGGACTGAAGAGTATATTTACAGAAAATACACACATGTAAACAGTTATAACAAGTAGACACTGACCGTAACATGGCTATCATGAACTGAGAATTATCATCAAATGATGCCTGTAATACATTCACAAGATGATCAGCTCAAGTTAACATGACTCATATATAGTATTTAGTGATTCATGATAGATGAATCGAGGCAATACCATTTTAGAAAACATCAGCTCATGCTCAATACATAGTTGTCTAGCGATTTCCTGAAAGGAATTGAAACAAATTTAAACAAAGGTTGATACAAACAATAGAAGATGCCGTCGCTTTAAATGGGTTTAGTTATAACTTCACATCTTTGGGCCAACTAACATCCACCAACCCCAACTTGACACAAATTGTCACCCAAAATGTTATTACTTGTACACGATTATTATCCAATGATGATTGCATTTCTCTTACATAATTATTTCTTCCGAGTAAAACCTATATATTACTTTTTTTTAAACATTGCATACTAAAAAAAAGTATCTGCTGCAGAACACAACTAAGCTTATTGGCTTATTGTGTCCTTTAATTTACTCAAACAGCTTATCCAAAAAAAGGGGGAGGTTAATAAGCTCTTTTTATAAAGGTAACGCCAAGGAGCTTTTTCAGAATGGCTTATTTAGCCAATAAGGTTTCTAGCAAATAAGCAAACATTCTAAAAAAACAACCAGGGGAACAATTATTGAAAACATTAGCGAATGCATAACTTTTCCATACAACAAAAGAGATGAACTCGGAATCTTACCTTTAAAGCACAATTATCATCACAATGCAAAAGCCCATTCAGTTTGATCTAAAACAACCACAAACCAATAGCTAATCAAGCATATATTTAGACCAAAATAAAAAAAAACAAATTATAAATACAAATACCACTGAGATCATATCAGGAAATTCTTTGAGCAAATCTTCTAGAACAAGATCCAAAACCTAAATTCCAACAACTAAATTAATAAAAATCGCATTACAAAATCCTAACTAAAATTAACCTGAAAAAAAATAGGCCTTATATCATACCGCGATTTTACCGCAACCGCGAGGCCCCAAAAGCAATAATGAATTGTTACATGCCTCAGTTACCGAACTTGATACTATAAACTTCAACTTGCTAAAATTTATTCACAAATAAAATAAAATTAAATTACTTCAAAATTTTGAACCTAAGTATTCTCGAAAATATTAATTATTAAATAAAACGCAGGTAAATAAACTTAGGTAAAAAACTAAAAAATAAATAAGGGGATTGAACCTGTAGTTGCTATCGGGAGAATCGGAAAAAAGGGAGAAAATGAAATTAGGGTTAGAGATTCTTTTGCGAAGGAGTATTAGGGCTTCTTGTACTGGTTTTTGACCCATCGTTACTGATCGGCTGCTATTATTTCCGGTGAACTTTTTACAGATAGGGCGGTGACAGAGGAAAATGGCGGGAACACATTATATACTCGTAATTAGAAATGCGGTGGGCCTGGGCTAATGGTAATTAATTGTTGGCCCATTGACATCATAAAGGATTTCTTTTTATATTTTTAATATGTTTAATTTAAGGACAATGATACTTATACCATCACGGTGTATCGAAGAGTTGTACGGTATGCATAAATTATGATATATTGTGGTAGATTTATCAAAAACAGTGATACTTGTACCACTATTATTGATAAATTTACCACACCGTACAACTTTTATAACACACTGTACAGGTCAGTACAACAAGTGTGTGATAAATTTATCAAACTTGTGGTACAAATAACACTTCCATTAATTTAATGCTAATTTCCTAAAGACAAGTCATCTAAAATCTAAAAATGGTTATAAATTAAGAAATTAAAAATAGTTAAAAATTAATGAGTCAAACTGATAAATTAAAGGACGTTTTTGCATTTATGTGAAAGAAGAAATTTGTTTTGATATTTATTAGGAAAAAATTATTATTAACCTTTGATATTAATTTTGAAAAGATATTAGTTAAATATGAGAAATATTATAGTCAGTGAAATGAAAAGAAAGTAGTTTTGATGTTTAGTAAAGGGTTATTATTAATTTTAGATATATATATTTTTTAAAGGATTATTTAGATAAGTTGGTTAAATATATGGGATTAGTTGATTAAATTATTTAAGAAAAAGAAGTAAATTGATCTAATAAGGAAGATTTTGATTGACCAATTAGAGATTAATTTTTTAGAATACATTTTCTAATAATTATATTAAAATAAGTTGTCGTTAAAATTCATACAAACGGTCATGTTAGCAAAGCTACTAACAGATATAAAGAAAGTAGTAATATTTGAAAGTTGAATACTGGTCATTTTAAATTAGGATAGATACTTATAAGTTATAATATACTTTGGAATATAAGTGTTTAGGCCTTACTCTTGTATGGTGAGATATTTCCGACTCGATTAAAAAAAAAATCAATACATACAATAGAATTTTAAACTAAAGTCGGATACAAATTCCAAAAGCAGAATGTGTAAATCAATAGGAATGGGAATTGTTGATATAGGAATGTGAAGTCCTCTTTATGCCCATAAATACTAGTAATGGAAAACCACATTGCTTAACACTTGGCGCTTTGCAATTGGTTAAATCCGATACTCAAATCATAAAAATATAATTTAATTGATACTATAATAAATACGAAGAGACACAAATGACAAGTTTTTCATGGCCTTTTTCAACGCCATGAAACTCCACTAATCTCCATTTGTGCACTCTTGTACAGTTCTAGTCTCTTTGCCAAAGATGAACGCCTCTCCATGATCGCAGGATCTTCATCCAATAGTTTTGATAATTCACTTGGCTGCATACAAATCATTATGAATTTTAATTTATATAAGAACTCAAGTAATAACCCAAATATAAAAACTATGGTCAGTTAAAAAAAATCCTAGTAACATTATACAGGTTTCGACTTTGACCCGTTACCTACAAATGGGTTAATTCATCTCATGTTTTATCCATCAAAATTGTATATTTAAAAGAAAACTAGATTAAAACGAAACGGGTCAGAAGTCTCCCAAAGTGTATTATTATTATAATTGTTTATCACATCCCTAATCATTTTGTTAACAAAAAAGGATAATTATTGGATGGGTTAGGTAATGGGTCACAAGGGGTTATTATTGTACCAGCCAAAACTGGTTCTGAAATCAGTGTGCAAATATGATTACAAAATAATATGGTTTCAATAATATGGTTTCAATAAAATTTTAGAATAATCAAATTGTACAAATATGATTACAAAATAATAAGGGTTGACCTGAAGTGCAAATTTATTGAAACTATATTAGATAACTAAAACTAATGTGGCAGGTATGATTCATACCTGCCACATTAGTTTTAGTTATCTAATATAGTTTCAATAAATTTGCACTTCAGGTCAACCCAACCTGTGCCTAAAGGTTAATCGTTTTTGACCCCTTATTAAACCCCAGTCCATGTTGCCACCTAAAAATAATTATGATGGCAAGACTACTTTCACATTTCATGGGTCAACATGTGAAACTTTTACTAACTAAACCATAGATGATCAGTAACTTACTGTTTTTTGACCCAACTCAGCAAAGAAACGGTCAAGTAAACTGCGTTTGGCTTCACGCACTTGACAATGAACCACAGATTTTGGAACTGAGTTCACCAGGCCTGAAAGAACCATATTCACGTACTGCAAAACGGTCGTTCCTGTTTTCAGTTCAGGCTAAGTTAGCAACCATTTTCCTTTTTAGGAAAATATGAAAATGATTTAAGGGTTCCAGTAGCTCACCAATTCTTCTAAGATACATTTCATTATATCTGTCGAAAATGGATTGTGTCGGGTTCCCGCCTTTTTCCATGTCTTGAGGAAGGTTGCGAAAGAAGTCAACCGTCAAGTAACAACATTCCATATCAACTAGCATAAGTGTCGCCTTTTTACTTTCGGCTTTCATTCTTTCAAGAGACTCACTTGCAGCCCGTTCCACTTCTTTTCTCAAACTTGGGTACTGCTTCAGCTCCTGATCAAGTAATCTTGTTATAAATAGAAAAAAGAAGGGGCAATCTCGACCTATTTATTTATGACTGGATCCATTTGAATTGCTATTTTTCTTTATCTCATACAGGTTAAATCAAGAAATGTATCTAATATAGGACAGGTCAAAAAAGCGAGTTGAAACTTGAAAGTCTGCTAAAGTCTATTTTTAGTGCATACAACCTCCTTAATTGTTTCTCAAGAATAAAATTCATTGCTCTTAATCACAAATATTCACAATTGTTTGTTATTTATTAAATAAAACTGAACAAGGTAAAAATGAAAATGTTAGCCCGTCAATCTAACCCAGCACTGCCCATTTTAATGCGAAGCCCTTTTGACCCGTTACCCAATCCATCCAACCCTCCTATCTTGCCACATCTATTACAACTTTACAAGTATAACTTTTTAGAAGACAAGAGTGCACTACAAGAAACACACCAATGTCTCGCTGATTGCTTTTCGAACCAGCTCCTTTAATATGACATCAACCTAAAATCAAAGTCAAGTTAGTTTATTTTCAAAATTAGTAATTGAAAAACTTAAGAAGCTTTTGTATTTAGAGTTACCGCATTCACTGAAGCTTCAGCAGGCCCTTTGATGGTAACCAACGAGGACTCAATAATGTGACGATATCCTTGTTCGGGAGCAATTAGATGTGGTTGATACCCGTCAGCTTCTGTGATCAATTTCTTGATATTCTCCGATGATAGCTGTTTATCAAACTGCAACTTCTTAAGGGCAGAAGGAAGCTGGCTTTCAAAAACATGGTAAATTTTCTCTCCTCCTGATCGCCTGCACAACATGAAACCAAAACGTGAGTTCATAAAAGCACAGGAGTCAATTTCAACCCATATACATACATATGGGTTGATTCAGGTTTTGTAGCATCTATAACGGGTCAAACAGGTAGGATAGAAAAAATTAAATTAAAAGGGAACACGTCAAATAGGTGAAAGCCATCTATAGGGCATTTTTAATGCATAAAACCTCTTAAACTGATTATTCTAAAATTTTATTGAAACCATATTATTTTGTAATCATATTTGCACACTGATTTCAGAACCAGTTTTGGCTGGTACAATAAGAACCCCTTGTGACCCATTACCTAACCCATCCAACCAGCCCATTTTTGCCACCAGCCACCTCTATGGCTTTATCCATGATCTATATAAAGCCAGTTATTAAGGATCGTATACTTACATCCCGTCTAGATGTTCTTTGTATATCTGATCAAACGCCCGGCATATATCCATTATCACAAGCAATTTTCCCTGCATTGTTTTAGCCACAGCTATCAATTCCAAGTAACATCAAGTGGCCACCAGACACTAATAGAGGATCCAGGATTTTCGACGAAGGTATACACTATCTTAATAGCTTTTATAAGGGGATGCATTACAATAACTAATCTTTGTTTTTACATTCTAATATTCTTTTTTTGGCATAAACCGGACTTTCATGGCTCGCCCATGGCAGAGTGGCAGACACTGAGATTAAAGACTTACACCAGCATCAACAGAAATAGGCTTTCCGAGATGGCTCAGTTCAGCTTCAAGATCAGCTACAGTTTTGCTGATTAATGACTGTATGCCTGGGATTCGTGATTTAATTACACCTTCTAAATGCTGAAAGTAAACCAAGTCATCTGTCAACACTCATTACATAACTCAAAATAACAAGAAGATTCTTTTTATTTTAAGAACATGTTTATAATTTTTTGAGACTCAACCTTTGATAGCATCTTTGCTAGATATTCAGAACCCATTCTTGAAGCCATGTGCTTGTACTCTCGGCTGTTAGAGAAGTATTCCCTTTCTCTACCTCTAGCAGAAGTCATATCAACCCGCTTGTTGATATCTTGTTGTGAACGATTAACAACCCCGACCCATGGAAACTTTAGCCGATAGGATTTACCTTCTAGGATCTAAGAAAGCAACAAGGCATGAATAAGATCAACCTCATTAAGTAACAATTGCGAAATGGGCTGGTCAGATGTGTTGACCCGCCAATCTTTTATTGTTTATGCAAGTCTGTTTTTTGAAACTTCTAAATAATCTCTGTGGTGAGGATGATTACAAAAACTATAGTAGTACATTGATAAGAGAAATTGTTAAAAGTAAAATGATTTAGGAGGTTTTGTATAAGTAAACTACACTTTGGGAGGTTTTGCATAAGTAAACTACACTTTCTACTTGTTTCCCTTTTAGCTTATTTCTTTATTTGACACTTTTGAAATAAAATTGAACTGAAATCGAGACATTCATATGTAATTGGGTAAAAACTGAAGAATTTACAGTTATCATTCATAATCCTTTGCATATCAGTTGCACAGGTGAACTTACATCAACTGCATCGGTACCCTTGTCCATCAAATCGATTTTGGTCAAGACTCCAATAGTTCTTTCTCCTACATACGATATTCAATTAAAGCTCATAACTTAGCATTTTAGAATATCACAAGTTTGAAAATTTACTCATAAAACAAAGTCATATGGGTACCTGTTGGGTCCACTTCTCGTGACATTCTAATTGCATCTGACGTAGCCAAATCTTGATTAGCAGGTGAAATTGCCAAAATAATGCAGTTTGGCTGTCTCAAGAAAATCCCATTAATAGAAAGAACGATGATAATATAGTCATTTTAGCAACTGAAATTAAAAGCTACCTTTTGAATGTAGGCACGGACCATATTCTCAATATCTTGTACAATATTTTCAGATTGGCCGTCTACATTATTGAAGATTTTAAATTAGTATCTTGCTCTGTTTGCACTTGATTTTCGTTAGGAAGTAACAATTTATCTGCTTCACTTACCAACTGCAACTTTTGTAAGGCCAGGAAGATCAACCAAAGTCAAGTTGACCACTGTCATGATCAAAGTGTTTTTTTTTATCAAAAATCCTTTCCAAATTTGCTGATGAAAGATAAATGACACTGGTGCCAAAGGGTATTATAAAATTACCATTTGGGGAATAGATACTAAGATGAATGGGGACACTTGAAATTTGTTTGGTTTGTCCCGTCTCACGATCAGTCTCATCTGAGATCTCTTTTCTCACAGCAACTACACAGTAAAATATCACCACAATTTATGTCACGAATTAACTATCAAAGCCACAATATGCACTTACATACACCAGTTATTTATAAAGTTAGATTATACCAAAATCATAGAACTTCTTTGATGGAAGATGAAGGAACTCTCCGTATTCTTTGCCTTGGTCTATCTTATGAAGCTGCAAAACCAGTGGGCGCCGAGTAACAATTCCTGCATATAGCAGGTTTCAAAAGGAAATATTCATCTAAACTTCAAACTTTTAACAAAGATAATACTATGATAATAGACATAATGACAAACCTGATCCTCTTGGCAAGAAGTCTTTGCCAACAACACTTTCCAAAACTGAGGATTTGCCTGAACTCTGTCAGAATTAAACAACGAAAAAAGTTTATATAAAACAAATGTAATTATAACTTACAAGCAAGAGCCTTTGGTGTATAACACATACTATTTGTCATATATAAAGCAAAATTTTCGTTGCTACACTCATACTTTAATAAAATGAAGATAAGTGGTTGATCATCATTTCCAAGTCTTAAAAATTGTGATTCAAAGCTTTTCCAAAATCAAAAACACATTGCGATTCAAAGCATTTATCGTAAATTGTTCAAAAACATGTTCACCTTCTATTTGCAACTGAAAAGAAACTGACTCTACTGATATACATGAATACATTTATGTAAATTAAAAGCAAGAATCTTTACTGTATTTTTATACATTTACAAGCAAAATAAAAGATGGCTATTAATTAAAATCAACAAAATAAAGAAATATGGAAGTAGAAGATAACCTGGCCACCAACAACAGCAATGGAGGGCAAAGAGTCCCAAAGAGTAGGCAATGAAGTTGCTTCACCGTGATCACCCAATGCCGTGCATGCTCTCTGCAACTTGTTCACTAAACTTATCAAATTCTCCATTGTAAGAAAAGAGAGAAAAATTGCAGGCCTCTCTTTAATTCAGTGGGAGGAGGGTTCTGCATATATATATACATACACTTACAAGAAGACTCAGTGGTGATTTTATTGTTGGAATTTAAGCATAACAAGTACCCTACAAATGGACCCCATATTGCATTGTTTTCATAAATTTAAATTAATTTTCAAACCCACACTTGCTTCTTCCTTAAGCCTCGTAATTTGGTCAAATTTAGATCTTAAACTCGGTTTTAAAGATTAAGTTTGTTAATTAAGCTTTTAATACAACTTGCTTGGCGCATATACACAAGTAAACGTTGCAGATATCATAAAATGAACTTATATCTAGCAATAACTTCGATTTCACAGTTAAAAGTTTACGATATCTATATACTATTATAAAGCAAAAAAGTTGAAATGTTGAATTTTAAGTTTCAACAAAGTGTGTCATGTAAGTTTTGTCTAGCTTTCTTTGCAAGCTTTCTTTGATTAATTTTATTTTCTATTTAATGAGTATATAAATCTATATCTATATATCTATATCTATACCATATAATAAAGCAAAAACTTATTTTGTTAAATTTTAAGTTTCAACACAACTTTCATTGG
>JAOXNX010000033.1:32808869-32823360 GCA_028566075.1 Solidago caesia
AAGAATAAACGCATTCACGTGAAGTTTTTGCAAAAATGAATAAATTGTTATCAATTTTTTTTGGTTATTCAACCGTTGCGTGTTGCCGATTGGCCGGTGTTTATTTGTGCTTAAACTCCCCCCCCCCCCCCCCTCCCCAATCCCGTCTTCACCCTCTTCAAAAAACTTTTTTTCCCCTACTGAACGCCCGGTGTTCGTTAAAGTTTTCGTGTCTTCAATCGAGTCATACACAGATTTCAAAAATGGCAGGGTACTACCGGTGGATAACTCAAAAACAGTAAAGTAGATATTATGCTATATCGTTATACGCATGGGTTGTTTAAAAATATCGAACGAAAAGATAAACATAAAGCGCAAGTGAAATGATCACATTCATTTTAGAATTTTGACAACCTTTATATAGAAACCCTCATAGCAAAGTATATATTGTTAAGCTAACATCTATGCTCAAACTCACGGAGCGGAAGCTCCCAGGCGGAACCACATGTATAGTAGGGTAGGTCGGGTTACGGGTTCGTTAAATCCATATAATTTAATTTTTCTGAAAAATAGTGTATTTTTTATTGGTGATACGGGTGAAATAAATATGGTTTACCGGTCAATGTAACTAACTTTAAACTTTCGAAAGATTTTCCTATCAATAAAACTTATAAAAATGTGCTTGTGCAACTAAATGAGAAATAAAAACTACCAAAAGTGCCAAAAATTCTTAAAACCCGTTAAAAATAGTCAAAAATCCTTAAAAATTGCCGAAAATTATAACAATCTAGCCGTTATCGTTACTTTACGCGTATACAAGACTAGTGAAAAAAAATTGTGCTACGGGTCACTTATAGTTCTGGTTCCGCCACTGGTTTTTGATGTTGACCCAACCATGTCACGGGGAAACAACCAACTACAAACAATAGGCATTACGAAAATTAACCACTTATAAAAAATGCCCAGCAATGCACAAAGTAACCACATGCAAAACGCATAAGAGCATAGCAAGCAACTACCACCTTATCCATGAGACACGGGACAAACAATCCAATCATTCCAGTCGTAGTGATGTTTCCTATCCCTGTTGGAAATCCATAAGAACGAAAGAGAAACAATCGACTGAAAGGTGCTAGAGATACAAACGTCTTCATCTTTATGGAACTTGTTGTTTCTAACCTTCCATATATGCCACCACCACACAAAAATGATAGCTTCAATAATGCTACGATTATGTTTAGTCATAAGAAGGTCTTTATACCATTCAACCACGATGTTAGGAGGTGAGTCAGGAATATTACCCATTGATGTGTTTTCGCAAATCACAGCAGAAGACACAATTTTGGAACAAATGACCACCATCATCAATTCCATTATTACAAAGCCTACAACTTACCGTGGTCACGTCGACTCCTCTCCCGAACAAATTTAAATGAGTAGGCAAGCCATTTCGTAACATTCTCCACACAAATATGTTTACTTTTTTCGGGATAAACTTATTCCAGCAAGAGGCTCGATCCACAGAGCAAATATTATGATCAAGAAACTTTCGAATTGACGCAATGGTGAAGCTGTTATTACCATCTAAGTTACATCTCCACGTGTCATCGCCACTATCCAAACTATTCGGAAGAAGATTCATCAAACCTTGCAATTGACTTTGCTCGTTTCCATCTCTAATGTCTCTTCGCCACTTCCAAGCCCACGCCGAGGAAGTATACCTGTCACAAACCAAACAGTCCTTTTCCAATTCTAAAGCAAAAAGCCTTGGAAAAAGATTATCAAAAGACTGCTGCCCACACCAAATCTCCTTCCAAAAATGAGTGTTGTGCCCATTACCCACCTTTTTTGAAATGGCATACGAAGAATGACAAGAGTTAATGGCATTCATTATATTGTTCCACAATCCTTTGCTGTTAGCCGAGATATTAAAAAAACATGACTTGCCATGAATATCAGTAATGGTTCTACTCCAAAGACTTTGTTGATTGTGTAATCCACGCCATCTCCATTTATACAAAAGTGACATATTCATCCCCTTTAAGCTACCAATACCAAGACCCCCGCATTCAAGACTAGCCAAAGCCGAGTCCCACTTTATCCAATGAATTTTACGGTTATCTTTTGTCCCTCCCCAAAAAAACGAGGCCCTAAGAGATTCCAAAGTCTTATTGACAGCTTTAGGCATGGGAAACAAAGAGAGAAAATAATTGCCCAAAGAACCGAGAACTGATTTAATTAGAGTGATCCGCCCCCCAATTGACAACAAATTTGCTTTCCAACCCGATAATCTTTTTTTGAACTTACTAATTATCGGCTCCCAAAAAGAGATACGTTTGGGACTACCACCAATCGGTATCCCCAGATATTTGAAAGGCAATCTCTCCGCTTTGCAACCAATTAAAGCGGCAAATCTATCAACCTCATCAGAATTAACCCCCACCCCAATAATAGAGGACTTATGGAAATTAATTTTAAGCCCCGAAATGCCATAAAAGAATCTTAAAGCATCCGAAATTTTACGAAGATTCTTTTCATCCCACTCCCCGGTAATCATCACATCGTCAGCATAAAAAAGATGAGAAAGTGAGACCTGATTAATTTTGACCCCAGAAAAAATACCACTATTAACCAAGTTGTCAATAGCAATGTGAAGACCTTCCATAGCGATGATAAACAAAAAAAGGGGCCATAGGATCTCCTTGGCGCAACCCACGATGGATACCAAACTCTTCAGTGGGACTACCATTAATAAGAACGGAAGACCCACGATGGATACCAAACTCTTCAGTGGGACTATCATTCACCATAGAGTAAGATGGCTTAGTTGGTCATCTACTAATTTTTTTATTTATATATACTAAAAGAAGGTTAATCTGATGACTTATTAGTCAATTACATCTCTCTATTTTTTAAAATTGGACTTTGCTTATGTCATCATTCTATTTACAATATAACATTAGTTATAAAAATAAATCAATAAATTTAGTTCGTCTAACCAAATCTTATATTTATCATTTATATTCAACAAATCATAAATAATAGTTTATGGTTTAATATATATCCTAAGACTCCAGCTAGATTCTATGTTATATTTATATTTTATAGTTTAATAGTTCATTGAGGAAAACTAATATATTCTATCTTATATAGTTATGGTTTATATTTACTTCAATAAAAATAATATGGCCTCAAGATCGAACAATGAAAAACATAATCCAGGGACTAAATTCACACAAACCTTTTGGGGGTAAAGTCATTGTTTCCGAAAGAGATTTTCGTCGAATCCTCCCGGACCCCGGTCATTCCAAAGGGAAACATAGAACAAATTGTCCATGCTTCACTAAATCATTCATTTTTATGGGATAATTGCAAGATTCTAACATCGACACAAAACAATGTTTATAAAGTGGGCCAAACAATGAAGAAAAAGAGGAAATTAAAAAATTTGCATACTGGATACTTAAAGTTGGAAAAGGAACGATAGAAGAAAACAATGATGGGGTTATTGAAATTGAATTCCCAGAAAATGTATTGATTAAATTAGAAAAAAATCATATCGAATCTATTGTCTCAACTATTTATCCTTCAATTGTGGAACATCTTAATAACAAAGGATATTCTCAAGACAAAGGCAACTTACATCACAGAATGAAGCTAATATCATTAGATAAAAAAATATCATTCAGATTTCATCGAAGATAATTCTCATAGGTGGTTTCTTTCGTAAAGACAATTAACAAAAGTTAAGGACAATCTTTATCGACGATTGGTTTATATCTACAACGTCTATTTTTCACACACGGACAATTGTACGTTGAAATCTCTCGAGTTAAATCAAAAAATGGTCTCAAGGTGTTGATATGCGACAAAGATGGAAAGTCAAAAAATATTACAACAAATGTCGTCTATAAAGAAGTTTTACAAAAAAAAATGAAATAGGTTAAATGCTTTCAATGTTCCAGTATTACATTCTTTTGTTTTAATTTTACTTTCATTCTTTATATTTGAATTTATTGGTTTATTTTTTAGTATATTTTTACATTTGAATTTACAAGATTTTCCTCAGTTACATGTATTTAATTAGAAAGCAATGAAAACTCTTTGAAGTTCACGAACACATAGAGACGAATAGCCTTCGACTTAGTTCTAACTAAGTTATTATGTGCCAAATCAATTTACTTCTTTACCAAAAAGTAATTAATCATGTTCTACGAGTAGCACGCTCGTATACTACTATAAACATTCTCAAGTCCGTAACTATGACTAATTATACTAAAGTATTCAAATTTTGTATGTTAGATGTATTAACGTTATTAGAGAAGTACCCCCACAATGCATCGACAGTGGCAGTGGCAGCGGCGACGGTTGGTGATGGTGGTGGTGGCGGCGGCGACTGGTGGTGGTGGTGGCGGCGACGGCGAGTACGGTAGGTTATTAATATAAAAGGGATAATGTAGTTATTTTAGGAGTTAAGGATAGATGTTGTAAATTAATTTCAGGGTATTATAGGTATTTCAAGTAGGTGTTTAATATAATAAATAAAAAGAGAGGGACGTTTTGAGTTATCAAGTTCTTTTTAAAATAAAAAAAAAAAAATGTTTTATAATTTAGTATAGATATGTAATATAAGTATTTTCCATGAAGTTCCGTATCACTATAGACCTCCTCCAATAAACCACATTATTGATGCTCAATTGCTCATATTAAGAATCGCTAAGAATGACCATAATGGTCCCACAACCACACATAGAGAAGGTTGTAAAATACCATCAACTCAACAAGCACACCACATTGATAATAATCATATTAAACACATAGGTAACAACTACAATAAAACATTAAAACTAGACCCCATAAATAATATCTTACTATACTCACAAAATAAACAATAAAAAAAAGGGAACAAAAACACATACAAACATCTTTTAAACAACGTGGTTGTAATCACCGCACACCCACCATGTCCATGGGTGTAGTGGTGCACGTCATATATCAGACGTTGCGGTTAAGCAACAAGCCGACAACGAAGGCCGTTACAGTTGCTCTTATATGATAGTCCCTTCATCCCAAAATATGTATTTTGCACATTTCTTTTGGGATAAATAGTTTAACCTTTTAAGATGTTACTAACCATAAAAAAAATATTGTACATGACCATTAATCATTATTTTACGTGTTAACTACAAGGTTAAAGACTGTCGTGAACATCCCAGCTTTTTATTGCAAGATACGCTAGAATACCAGGGGCGGACTTACTTAGTAATGAGGATATGCACTTACACACCCTCCAAAGAAATATACATGTGTTAATTTTTCGATTTTCAAAAAAACGATACTGTAAATACAGATAGTGCACACCTTATACACGTATTAAAAGGATATTGCATACTCTAATACAATTTCTTAAATCCGCCACTGCGCTAGACAAGTAACTTTTTTCACTACAAATTATAATACGGCAGAATTTGAATGGCAAAATCCCACTTAGCTTCTCAGAGATAATGCGATTATGGAGCCAGGCGCTATGATCGCCTCTTCTGTCTTTTATGGACTACTCCGTTTATTTTAATTTTTTACTTTAACATCAAAACTAAAAAACTCACGACCAAAATAAAATTTTAATTCAAACATTTACAATTTTTGTTGCGCTGCCGTTCAATTTGTATTAATTATTATCTTTACTTGTCTAAAAATTGGATACTATATCCAATTCAATACAAATAATAAATTAAAAATACTTTGTAAAACTTTTTATTTGACGAGGCTATTTGATGAACTATGCAATGCAATGCAATATATGACCAACATAAAACATTTGTAAGGTTAAAAAACATAACTCTCTTTATGAGCCAGCACTTTTGTTTAGAATAAAATACTCCTAATGTTTTCCATAACGTGGTTGGTCTGTCCGAGTTAACACCGAATAAAAAGAAAGCTTTGTTTTCCTTTTCAGTTTCAATTTTCTTTTTTTATAAAAACTGATCTATAAAAACCAAACCAAACCAAACCAAACCAAATACATATATATTTATTTATCTATTTTTATCTTTTCTGATTATTGTGTTTATTACTTATATTTCGTAAACATATTAGTACATTTAAACTTTTAATTTTTTTAGTATGAAAAACCATATCAAACTTTATGAATTTAAGTAAAATATACACAATATGATCAATTTGGCTTTTTGAAAATGCATAACAAATTCAATAATTAAAATATAAATTTTGTTAAGCAAATCCAATTGTTTTATATAGATCTAGAAAATGAATGCTTTTTTTCTAAGTTGACAAGCTAGAATTGTTATAATTTATTTTTTTTAATATCCCTTATCTTTCAAAAAAAACAAAAATAAAATAAACAAAGACCAAAACAAAACCGCACAAAAAAACCAAACTGACTGGAAGCCGAACCAAATGGATTTTGATTAAAACTTAAAAGTTCAAGAAACAACTAATTCAACGTTTATAGTAAAGCAAAAATAATAATAATAATAATATAATAATAAAAATTATTAAAAAAAACTAATATTAAAGCAAAAAAAATATTGGAAATTTTATGATTGAACCATAAATAAATTTTAAGGAAGTTTTATGATTGAACCATAAATAAATTTCAAGGACACCAACAAAAAACTAATGTTTCATGATAGACTACGCCCTGATGATTGACCTTTAGGTCAACCGCTTTTAGTTTTTCAGGCTGTCAAGTATTTTTGTAAGTGTGGGAACCTTAACATGATAACTTTAACAAAATTTGATTATAATACTTACCAGATAATACATCTTCCCAGAATGTGCTAATCAGAACTCTTTGTTGCTGCTGCTGCTGCAAGAACAATTCATAGACTTACGAATCGGTGAATAAAGACGATTAAACTTGCAGTCAGTGCAAGATTACCTGAAAAAAGCAAAAACAACGCGACTACACAGGCAAAATAAACAGAACGGAAACGTTTTATTGATAAACAAGCAACGATAATAAGAGATAGAAAAGGGGGCCTGGGATGGCATTTTAAAAAGATAAATATAAAATGTCTCAATGTGTACTTTCAGGAGAATGGTGATGTATCCGATTTAGATTTACTGACCCAAACTCAATTGACTCAATTGGCGGCATCACTGCCACCCCAGCAGTTGACATATCAGATAAAGACCCATCACCACCACCAATCTTCTCTTCATTGGTAGATTCGCTTTCTTCTTCAACCTTGCAAGGTAACAAGTCACCAGCAGAGGGCGCAAGACTCTCTTCAACTGGCGCCACAGTTAACTCAGGTTCTTCTTCTTGCTTTACAATGGCACGATCCACCTCCATATCCATTGGTTCCTCAGTTTTGCTTGGTTCATCACTCACGATGGCTTCTGTGTCAAGGTTCTGAATTAGTGGTGCAGCATCGTCTTTACTAACCTCATCTATGCCCTCAGCAGCTACCTCATCCACTGGCTTGCCATCACCATCTGAACCACCTATCTCTTTATTAGATGGTGGAACAAACTCGGGACTTGAGTTCTCATTGTTCATCAAATGGAACTCTTCCTTTTGCTTCTTGTAAAGAAACATTGCTTTCTGGAAAACCACAATAAAAAACTATATTAAAAATGAACCTTGGAGGAAAAAAAAACCTGAAAAACAGAAGTTAATCTTGAAGAAAATGAACCTGAAAAACAGAATCATTTACGGCCGTAAATAGTGAAGCACCATTGGTAACGTTGGATTCTACATTCTCCTGATACATGGAAACAAAATCTTTTTGAGTAGACGCATTTAAATGAAAATAATGCATCATGCAATAAAACAAATATCATCTGTACCTCCAAAAATAAAATTTTGCAGTCAAAATCATCAGATAATGAGTCTTGATCTAAATCCATCATGCTAATACACTTTTCATATAGATCGGGTTGAGTAAGGTCTTGAGATACATCTATTCTGGAAAGATAAGCTTGTGAGATCAGAGTACTGTTGTCCTCCTTTACAGCATCATAGACTTGAGGGCTTTCAGGGACTTTCTGAGCTTCAGGAGCATTTCTTTCAAGATTCGAAGTCTCGGCCAGAATATCCAGTTGATTTTGCTCAATGTCATCAGGCTGGCCTGTCTGCCCGGACCAGATTTCATCAGTTGGCCCGCGAGTCAAATACCCGTCTTTATGGGGACCCGACTGCCCATCCATGCTTGCTCCCGCATTTTGGCTCTTCCACATATCACCACTTTGCTCCCACCCTCGGTTATTCAATTGGTTTCTACGATCCCAATCGAGCCTACCGTATAAGTGAGATTCATCACTGAATACAGCATTATTTGCATCCCATCCGTGCAACGGGGGTTGACCCGATTCATCCACTTGATTCCGCCATGCAAGAGGTCGACCATGTTCAGGAACATGATAAGGCAAACCTGGGTTTAATTTCATTGGTGGTCGACCAAACATCGGCGGCGGAAATTGCTGCATGAGGGGATGGAACATGGGTGGGGGAACATGCTGGAAAGGAATATAACCACCAGTTGGCATCGGGGAAGGCCAATTTGGGACATTTTTCCAATTACCTTGAGATCTTCCCATGTTCGGGTCAGCCATCCTTCGATGACGATTGTTCGACTTATTTCTGTCATCTTCTGTATTGCCAAAAAAGGGGCTATCAGAACCTGTTCTGAAAGAAGATGGAGACGGAGGTGGTAGAAGAGACTTTGAATTACCAGAAAAGTGATTATTTCTCGTGTATGGTGAAGAAGCAGATAAATTTTCGTTATCAACTTGTGAAAAATCATTGTCAGGATGTGCCTCCATAGCCAAATCCCGACTTCCTTTACCATCCTTAACAGCATCCTTGGAACCACCACTTCTTGGGCCTGGCTCTTCAAGGTCAAGACTTCTTCTAGTATCAGACCTGTTCAAGTTCCTTCGTTCATTACTAGTTGATGACGGGGATTTATCAACTTGTGGAGAAGATCGGGAATCAGGCCTCATGTAACTGTCATCCTTTGGAGTCACTTTCTTATCTGATTGTCCAGGGACAGAAGTGTAATCTCTACTTGAGTGAACGTTATGCCGAGCTCGATCTTCATAAGCATAATCCCGATACTTGGATTCTTCTTGCTTTGAAACCCTGAACAATGTAACCCATTCTCTAACATTTAGATGTCAGAAGTGAGAAACTAAATAAAAAGGAAGATAAAAATTAACCTGTGCTGATCTCTTGCGGGGTAAGAGCTCCCACTTGGAGAACTCCTACGACGACTATGACTAGTGGTAATTTCCGCATCAGCATAACGGGAACCAGGTCTTCCCCGTTCAGAAACAGACTCTACTTTAGCACTAGATCTTTTTTCTGATTCGGAACGTTGCTCCTTCATGCTACGGGATCTATAATCACTAGACTCGTCTTTGTCATTACCTCTTCGCCTATCCTTGTCATCTTTATATCTGGCAACTCGATCATCATAAATCGGGCTTCCATCCCGATTATTTGTTTTCCTATGGTACATGTCACCAGCAATGCCATCATCCCTCAACCGCTTGGTCTCTGGCTCAACTGGGTTGTCTCTTGATGCATACTTGGAATCTCGTGCTCTCTTCTCTCTATCGGGATCGTCTCGGTGCCTGACATCCCGATGCTTATCTTCCTTATGTCTGTAGTCTCTATCATCATCTTGTTTGCGTTTTCCATCCCGGCTCCTTTCGTCTTTCTCGGCTATTTCCATATACTTTTCATCATTATATTTGTTGTCTTTATTACCATCTTCACTATACTTATCATCACGGTATTTATCATCGCGGTGTTTGTTATATCTTTCACTTTCTCCTCGGTGCTTAACGTCCCTGTTCTTTCTATCACGCTCACCGTCTTCACGATGCTTTTCGTCCCTTTGCCGGGTTTCTTTAATACTGTCTTCTTTAACATCTACATATTCTTCATTTTTATGCCTTTCATCCTTGGAACGCTCGGTTCTTGAAGACAAACGTCTATCCTCGGCTTCTTTCGTGTCATCTTGATATTTATCTTTGTCACTAGAACCTTCTCCTCTTCTCCGCATCCTCTTCTCAAGCTCCTTCTCTAACTCAGGGTTTCTCAAGTCTTCTTCTATAGGCCATTCTGGTAGAAAATGAAACAATATCAATAAGAAATCAAGAAATATCATCCCCTCGAAAACAAACCTAGTTATATGTATACCAGTCGGTTCATATTCCAGAACCACACTCTTTGGTCATAAAAAAGCAAATCAATATACTTACTTTTCTTAAGCCCATGAAGAATAGAAGAAAGCATACACAGGCCAATAAGGATATATAAGGGATCCCCAAGAGCATATAAGCAGTAGAATCAGTCGAGATCAGTTTGACTTCATAAACAATAATAAGATTTTTATACACCAATAGCATAAACTTGACATAATAGTCCTTTATTAAAGACCATTGAAATATACGATCATATGAAATTAAGATGTTCAAAACACATTGCATAAAGAAACTCTTGGCCAGGATATAGCTACCTCCCTATAATGTAAGGTAATACAAAAATAATAATCATGGTACAGCTACCGCCCTATAATCGAACTTTGACATTTCCAGTATCCTCATGAACTATTCTAAGAAAACTAATTCTCACTGAACAAAACTTCAAGGTACTTGACTGAAATATTCAGGATCTTTATACATCCTTTGGTCTACATCAAACCGGTCCATCTACCACAATAGATTAAAGTACTATCTGTGCATCCATGGGGAGTACAGGGACACAAAATAGGATGCATATGATGTTTATCAATCTAGAGAAGGCATGCAATACATGAAGGCTGAACTCAGCGGGTCAACAGATGAAAAGTGTCCAAAAATGGCACTTTTGTGAACAAAGACACATAGGAAGGCATAAAAGGATGTAATGTTGATATGTAGGCGATATGATTAAAGTGGGTGGTGTGTAAATGCGAAGGTGGAGGCAAAACTAAACCCCTTAAACTTATAGATTAAGGCAAACTATACTCACCACGTGGGTTGAAACTCTAATGCCATTCCCAGGGAAAGCCAAATATTGTGATAATATATAATCCGGACAAGTTAGTAAGCGTTCTGTCATTGCTTATGAGTTATATGACACGCTTAGAATGGAGAGAATGACAAGGCTGCTAGCCTCAGGAAAGTTCAATATTGATGAATTTGAAGAAAACACACTGTCTTTTGAAGAAAAATAAAACATGAGTCTAGCGAAGGTTAGCATTCTCAATTTGTCATATTTTCGTCACTTTTCTGCAAAGCAGATTACCAGTCACCCAATGTTCATGTTTACAGGCTTTAATCACACATAGCCGCATAGCAACTTTCGCATTTCAAAATACACACTAAACTAAACAATGCTATGCATATACAAATTACACAATTTTCCTAGTATAAAAAAAATAAAAATTCAAAAGCATAAGGAAATCAACAAAGTTTACATACCAGTAATCTCTTTCCCTCGTTTGCTCGACTGATTCTCACCTTGCTTCGATAACGCCTCACTCTCAACCTTATCAGAATGACCTTTCCTTCCCCTATCCTTATCTTTCGATTCTTTACTCTCTTTAACATATTGACTACTACTCCCACTCTCTTTCCTCACATACTCTCTATCCGACTTCCTTTTTTCGCCTCTATCCTTCTCCAACACACTACCACTCGCATTCTCTCCATCATTCCTCTTACTACTACTACTCTTACTCTTCGAATCACTCCCCGTTTTCGATAATTCCTTGGACTTTCCCAACACATCCATATTCAATCCCAATCCTTTCTCATCACTACTCCCACCATTCCACCTATCACTCCCTTCTCGAACCTTCTCCTCTCGCCTTTTCGACAAACTCGTATTCGTATTCGCATATTCTTCGTTAACATCACCATTCAAATGATTAACTATCAAATCCTTAATATGTTTCCTTTTCTCGCTAGAAACTGAAACCCTAACAGAATCTTCCTTGCCGCCATTGATACTACTCTTTTCCTTCACTTTCACATCCTCATCGGAACCGGAATATTCTCTCGCTGCCGTCGTCGACGAAGAACTATGCTTGCTTTGCTTATGCGATTTACTTCGCGAACTTCTCGGCATAATAGATAACTGAATCAGATATTATTATTAACGGTGCAAAAAATCGAATTTCAAAACCCTAATTTGAATAAAATAAAATTAGGTTAATAATAATAATAATAACCTAATTAAGTGGAATACGAAGTGTGGTGAATTATTACTATTATTATTATTATTATGTGAAAATAATTTAAAATCAATTGAATCGGTTTTTGATTGAAAAATTGAATTGAAAGAAGAACAGAATGCGATTTGAAATCTGGGGATTTTTAGAGAGAAAGAGAGAGGAAGGGGGGCGGGGGCGTGGGCGTTTGCGTTAAAAAGCGAATGGTGTTCTTTTTGGAGGTGTACTTCTTCGATGGATAATTTCTAGTCAACTGACCAAAATGCCCTTTTTATGAATGCAAGTTTGTTATCTTTGTGTTAATTAATTAATGGATACGATATCCATCCAATCAAATTCCTTAATCTTAGATGAAACTTCAAAAGTGTATATGTGTGTTTTTCAGCTATTATTATTTTTGGGGTTTTCCTTTTGTCAAAAAATTATAAAATAAATTAGTATATGCATTTTCTTAAACACTATACGTTTTATTATTTTGGATCGTGATATTAATAATGAACTAGTCACTCTAAATGAGATACAGTTACAACAATTATTAGGAAACAATCGATTTAGGGTTATGACTGTGAGAGACACAAACGGTTTAAAGTAAGGAATTAACATATTGATACAAAAGTTTCACTAAATATTGACACGACTTTGCCGTAATGCTAAACCTATGGCAAATGCATCTATCGTCATTAATGCATCCCTCGCTCCGTAGCTGCTGGAGACTTAGTCATATTTTGAGTCTTTTGCGGTACTTATTGATGTTGTGGGGGATTACTTGGGTTGGTCGGACTTTTTATATGCTCGGATTTTATTTATGTATAACAAATTAAATAAATATGTTATATCAAACTTCAATATTCAAATTATATGAAGATGATCTACAAACAATTTACAAACAAATTGTTACAAACACATGTGGCTTGTGTTGTGGACCAATCAACAAAGAGAGAGAAAAAAGAAAGAGAAAAAATCACTTGATTTGATTGGTGGAAGATTTGTTTGTAAACTTTTATTTGTAAATTATTTGTCAACCTAGCATTTCTCATATATTAATTAGCCTAATTACTACATGGAACTTAACTTTTAAAAATAGATAAATAAATATCATCTCCGTATCGCACGTGTTGTAATGGGACAACATTTAACATGTTTGATGTTTAACTTTAAAGTTATGATAATTTAATTATTGATGTTTAACTTTTAAAGTCATGATCATTTAATTAATAGTTAAGGTGATCCGTACATCACAAATTTTTGTCATACACCACTAAAATATTGGAATTGACCGAATTACCTTTAACTAAAAAAAATGAGAGTTCAATATACTAAGGAGGTGTTTAGGGTTGCGTTTTGAAAATTAATTATCCGATTTGAATAATAAAAATCACTTAATCAACGTTAACAAAACACCTTACAAGAATATTATGTTTGGATTTGATTATGTTGATTGATATCTCAATAATCAGGTAAACAGTTTTTTAAGTGTTTCTTAAATTAGATTATTTAATGATTAAAAAGGTAAAATGACTAAAATGGAATCTTATTTATAAAATTTTAAATCTTACAATATTATAAAATTATTTATAACAAGCTTTAGAAAATATGGCTTTTTAGCGTTTTCTCACATCAATCCAAATTAACATATTTTAACTTTATTTGTTTAAGAATGATATGATTCTAAATTTTCTGTCATACTAACTAGACCATTTTCAAAATATTTAGCCACAAAAATAATCGATCGATAAGCACAATTGGATTATCAAAAAAAATAATATTTGTTGGTTTAATACACTGATCAAAGATAAACCTACATTAATTAATCGTCAATCTTATCCAGCTCATTAATACATGTTTATGATTTTAACTAAATACAAGTCGTATGTATATAAGGAACGAAAACATTATTTTCTTCCATTCTTTAAAATTCGTTTCGAAAACTTTCAAAGTTTATTAATCAAAATAAAAATGCAAAAGACTTGACAACATGCTTATTAAACTTTGTTTGTTCCCACTGTTAGAAATTAAGTTTAACAAATTTAATGATGACATGCTATTTTGTTTTCTATAAATTTATTTATAATATTTTGTTATCTATAAACAAATAAGTAAGGCAATATCAAAGCCATAGCCTAACTTTAGTAAAATAAATATAACACATGTGTATTTACACACATCTTTTATTAAATTGAAATAAATATTTCTAGGACTTCATCCATGCCCATAAACATGTACTCAGATAAGTAAGAAAAGTGATCGAAGATTTCAATATAAGTACTTGCATTTAATTTCTAATATTTAAACTAATTAAATCAGCCCATAAAACCGTAATC
>JAOXNX010000033.1:32855170-32869017 GCA_028566075.1 Solidago caesia
GGCGGTGGTGGCTGCGGCGGTGGCGATGGTGGTGGTGTGGTTATTAATGTAAAAGGGGTAGTGTAGTTATTTTAAAAATTAAAGGATAGATGTTGTATATTAATTTTATTAAGGGTATATTAGGTATTCAATAAAATCATGGATAATGTTAGTTATATTAGTAAGGACATTTTAGGTATTTCAAAGGTAGAAAATTTAAAAAGGGGAGAGGTAGTTTGTTTTATAAGGATAACATATATGCTTCTACCTCCCTATCATATTAATTTCTATCCCATGGCAAAATGTTAAAAAAAATGAGATAATTCCAAAATAAAACCCTAAAATGAAACCCCTGTTTCCATTTCCAATATACGCTGTAAGTTTTATTTTAAAACCCTAAAATAAAACCATTATTCCTATATCTATATCTATATTTCTTGTAAATTTTGTGAATCTTGATTGATCCATTCACAGGGCGCGGTAAATCAATATCAATGGCATACAGACGAAATCTCATATCAAGAACCAAACTTTTTGGTCAACAAAGATCAATCACACCTTCAGTTTCACATTTTAATCATCATAATGATGAAGAAAATAAAACCCATCAATCGAATGAAAAAAAGTTGAATGCTTTTACTCGATCTAGATTTTATAGTAACGGGTTAGGATTCGGGAGTAGCGGTGTGAGTTTTCGTGATTCGAGATGGTGTCGAGATGTACCAATGGGGACGATGAGTGGGTTTTTGTTGGCTAGGAATATGTCAACTAGTATTGGTGATGGAGTTGGAGATAAGTTTGAGTATATTGATGAGTTGGCTGAATTTTTATCTGATAAAACTACTGAAGTTGTGACGACTACGACTCAAGCAGCCCCTGTTATTAGTGAAGTTGCTATTGCTGCTGCGGATTCTTGGCCACCCGTTGCAGCGTTGCAGTATGCTATTGATGGGATTCATACCTTTACCGGACTTAATTGGTAAGGCAATATGAACAGAGATAGTATTTTGGTATACTTCTGATATTTTCTGCATGTTTGTATGTTACTTATAATATAGTTTGCTGATTCGGTAGTTTGGTTTAGTGGAAAAATGTGAACCATAAAGCGTGTGGGTGAATTCATGTTTGAGTTTTAGATGTATTGGTTATGGACTTGTTATATTGATGGTGTCTTGTTTCCTTAGAAGAGGTCTCGGGTTTGAAACCTCCCTAGGTAAACATCTTGGGGGTGGCCTGGGAAATGGTTGGAAATGGTCATGGGGTACCCTGATTAGGCTGCGTACATCTGAGTCAAAAAGACTCACTATCCCTTGGTAACTTGAATAGGGAAACTTCTTCCGTTTACCCCTTTTTTACTTTGAAAGTAAATGTATTATAAGGGAAATGATTAAATAGGGTTACAATTAGGCTTTGTTTGACCGTGGGTTATTGAAGATTAGAAAGGTAGTGAAATGATTTTCTGGCCAGTGTTTAAGAAACTTAAAGTCCAAACAATGTTGGTATGTGATTAAAAGTTCATATAAGTTTATTAAATACTTGGTGCATCTTCATGTGTTTTTACACTTATTAAGTTAGTAGTGGACTAGTGGCGTATAATTTGTTTCAGAAAAAAGGCTTTGCTTTATAGTCTAATAGATCATATAAATTCTGTTGGTGCCTTATGGGCTAGAAGTTGTCGGTCGCTATCACTTTTGCAGTTTCTTTCTACTTAAGATTTGCTTGTGGCAGTCCTTTTAGTAGGGATGATATTTCATCATAGGCTTTTAGTACTAGTAGTTCATGTTGCTGGAAATTACACCTTGTGTGTTGCATTCCAGAAGAAATTATAGATGATTTGGCAACATGACATCACTAACAGGAATGTCATTTCTCATTGTTTGACTAGAATGAGAAATAAATAAGAAAATGTAGACACGCTCCAACCATGGAAGACCTTCTCAAGTGTTGGGAAAAACTAAAAATCATGTTATCTCTTAGCCAGTGAAAAGGCTTCACTAAGTGATACCAAAAACTTGACTTACTAAAAGTCTGCTCTCATTCTTTTATACCAAAGACTTGTAGGAAGTTATTACTACCTATCTAGATGTGGTGTATATGCATCTGATTGTAAGAGCATTTTGATGATGAACTGCTATTAACAGGTCTGCAGATATGATATGGTATTAGTTTTGACTTGTTATGACATTTTGTTCTCTATGAGACTTTTTCAGCTCACTGTATATGCACAACAGTAAGCAAAAATAGTAGATGTGTAATACATTGATGTTCCAAGGCGCGAAATGAAAGTCATTATAACTAAAATCCCATTTTTTTAAATCTTGTCAGTTATTACATTGATGTTGTACTGAATGAGACAGTGAATTTCACATATATGCTTTGAAAATAAATGTAACAAACGGGAAATGATTATATAGGGTCACAAATAGGATCAGTTGGCCCGTGACTCTTGTTTATCGGCTCAATGGAAGATAAGAACGTTAGTGAAAAAGAGTTTGTAGCTCAACCTTCAAGGAATCTTATATTTCAAACAGTTTTGTTATGCAATGAAACTTTGATATGAACAACAATCAATATAGTGTGTGTGACGTATTTTACATGTGGAATGGATGTCCATGCTTAGTTGAAATTTCTCTTTCATTTCTAGAATCAAATTATGTGTTATATCTCCTGTACTGATATTTTGTGTCTTGTCAGGTGGGCAAGCATAGTAATTACAACTCTCATTATTAGAACCTTATCAATTCCGATCATGATTAATCAGCTGAAAGCAACTACGAAGTTAACTGTAAGTTATATACTATGTCCACTTTTCATTTATTAGAACCTTGTCAATTCCAATCATGATTAATCAGCTGAAAGCAACTACGAAGTTAACTGTAAGTCAATGAATCAGCTGTCTAGGGGTACCACCTTGTGGAGTGGGGAACAGATTCGAACCCGTGACCTCTATTTTGACCAAAGTCCTCCACATTGGCTCCACCAAGCATTTAAACTGGGTGATGGTACCACTAAGGCCGAAGCCCCGTGGTTGTCCACTTTTTTTTTTTTTTTACTAATCGACTTTTTACATAACATATTGATGAGTTTGTGCATTTGCATTGACATAGATGTAATTTCTGTTACAGTATCCAATAGCTTTTCGAAACTGTAATCTTTTTCATAAACATGGTAGCTAAGCTTTTTCCCAGTGATTTGATTTTCATATTTTGTTAAATTGAGCTGTGTCTTATATTTGTGTTTTACTCAGATTTTGAGACCAGAATTGGAGCAGATTAAGCAAGAGATGCAAGATAAGGTATATGAAAATCATGGTAGCTAAGCTTTTTTAATGTTGCATAGTGAAAAGCCCAAAGCTGAAACTTTTTTCCTCAAGCTACTAAATTATATGCTTGTGAATTTCTATTCTTTGACGGCACCATATAACTTTTGGTAATGATTAGTTATTCATTTAAATAGAAGACTAAGGAAGGTCATGGGCTTTACTTCATTCATGTGGTCTGAATATTTGTTTATGGAATCGTTGTCCCATTGATTCCTTACTTAAGTAGATATGTTTAACATTCTAATAAAGTATTTACTAATTTCTGTTAGTACGAAAAATACCTTTTTTAGGGCATGAGTCCATCAGCTGTATCTGAAGGTCAAGCTAAAATGAAGGAGGTATTCTCAAAGTAAGCACTAATCCATGTTCCTTATCACATGATTATACTTGCTTACATAATATTAATATCAATATTGGAACATCATATTTCTGCAGACATGGTGTTAGTTCCTTTACTCCATTAAAGGGCCTCCTCATCCAAGGCCCGGTTTTTGTCAGTTTTTTTCTTGCGGTAAGTAAATAAATTATATTTTTAATAAAACATTCAATCATTTGATCTTGGTGTAAAATTTTATTCAATGTTACATTATAAAAGAAAATGAAATTACCGATCTTATAGAAGTAAATGGAAATGTTGCATTTCTATATCTGGATTTTAAATTCTTTATGCCTTTCATTTGCAGATTCAGAACATGGTGGATAAGGTTCCATCTTTTCAAACTGGTGGTGTGTCTTGGTTCACCGATCTTACCACTGCGGATCCTTTCTACTTACTTCCTTGTTTGACTGCATTTTCATTTTGGATAACTGTGGAGGTAAACATTTTTATCTTTATAAACTACAAAATTTGTTAACTGCTGTTTTGCTTGATTATGTGTATCTTAAACATCATGTTATAGAAGATAAAAAAAAATTGGTTTTGATTGCTCCACCACGTTTGAGTATTCTCATTCGTGAGCCTCCGGTTTACTCGCTCCATACCCAAAATACAAATATAGATATCAAGCCTTATACAAATTTATGTTAACATATTTTATTTGTTGTGTTCAGTTTAACATGCAAGAAGGATTGGAAGGCAATCCTGCTGCTGCAACCATGAAAAATGTCTCCAGAGGTTTTGCTGCTCTGACAGTTCCCCTTACTGCTAGCTTCCCGAAGGTAGATTTCATAACTTTTTGACAATTCAGTGTTTTATTGCAATGGATGGCACTCCCCTCGTTCGATGAAAACTGCAACAATTTCCAGTTTTAGATATCTCATTACAAGTTCACAATACTATACTATCAACATGACAGGTCTTTGAAATTATCTACAGTCATACATGATACATGTAGGCTTCTATTTCTTCTCAAGCTGGTCCCAGCTAACACATCTGATTCTTTTCCGTATCACTCAAACCAAGTAGCTTCTCATTTTTTTTCCTCCACATTATATTTTTGCCGAGCGGGTCGAAACTCATATTCACAATTTATTCGTGGTTGATGGGAATCCGCGTTTACAATTTTCTATACATGTCACCCACATGTTGTAAATTATACGAATTTTATTATGATTTCTCGTATACTTAGTCATTTGGAACTCAACCTTGCTGCTTTTGCTGTTGTCGAACTTTGTTAGATATTAGAGTTTTAGTATCAATATTCTTTTATTGATTAGTGTTACTGTTAGTAGTTTTGAGTTGGATAGGAGATCCTATGGACTAGTTTTATCATCTTGATTTTGTCATTAGGTGAGTTGACTTATTTGTCTTTCAAAAGTAAACCTTTATGTTGGAGAGTTGGCTCATCTCTTGAATGGATTTAAATAAGAGAAAACGAAAAACCTGAACCAAATATAAAAGAACCATATTGACTCGTTACCCAAGATGTTACTATCCGTGTCATGAAAATTGCAACATTTTCTTTATTGATTTCCAAAATATATGGACCATGTCTGAATTTCTTGAATGTAATTCTCATCAATATCAATGTCACATTTGTGCAGGCCCTCTTTTGTTATTGGATCACCTCCAACTTGTTCTCCCTTGTATATGGACTTAGTAAGTTACTAGATTTTACTTAGAAATTGCTTATAGTATGTTAACTTATCTCCTGTTTATAGCTAGTTTTCTGCTCTATATGCCTACCCATCTCCTCCTGTCTTGTGTAGTTTGTTAAGTTATCCAATTAACGGTTTATTTTCTTGCTAATCTTTTACTCAGTAATAAAACGAGAGTCCGTGAAGAAGTTCTTGAACATACCCATAATAGTACCTCCTCCGCTAGCCATTGCTCAATCCAGGCCGCCCGTCCCCTTCTGGGATTCAATGAAAAAGTATGCTGCTGCACAAGCAATGGAACAACAAAAATTAGGAAATTCAAAGCCCTCGATCATGAGTAGAATTTTTTATCCATCACGACTTCTCAGTGGGAGAACATCTTCAGAAGAGAAGCCATCTTCAGAAGAGAAACCTCAAAGAATATCATCATCATCTGTTCTTAGCCATAGGATCAAAAATTTAGAGAAGCAAGCCAAAGGAAGAAAGAAGAACAAGAGGAGGCCATTATGAAAGGCGACTTTAAAGTTTATGCATTTGGATCTTTTGATCATGATGGGCATCTACCAAATAATGTCCTACCGGATAAAAGAAATAACATATTTATCATATTCTTTTTTATTATAGCTGGACATATAATGTTAGAGGTACCTTTCATGATAAATATGGTTTACAAAAACACATAGTCTTCATGATTGTACCTAGAGCCATTCTGTTTATGTAACATGTACTATTTTTGCCTGTTAGAAGACGGAGTCTTCGTTCTGTCATTTGAGATTAGAAACTTGTTATAGCCAAAAATGTATGACATAAACAACATAAGCTTATTTTACTAGTTTTTATCTGACATTTATTGGTGGAACTACATAGAAAGTTGTGACATCAAGCGATCCCTGTTCACAATCCTGTTTATATGTAACAACTTGATGAGTAATGCAGGAACAGTTGTTTTTATCACGGTAAAATTATATATATTACTCTTTAGAAGTTGTAATGTTTATGAGAATTGATTTGTTGTTCATATGTAAATCTTCATTGAACATAATATTATTGCTTTGAACAAGATCATAATATCTCGGATGATGGTGCTTTGGTACTTCACCATGGAAAACCAGAACCAAAATAACCTGTACATTAATTTTAACCTGGCAACATTCAATAATGTACAATAGATAAATGATCTGATATATGATCATGATAATGTTGATTTTCAGCGTACCATCTTTCTGTTCAAAGTTCAAACATGTCTCTTGTTTTTTTTGCAGACCGCAAGCAATTGATAGCATCCAGAAACATGTTAGCAACTGCTCTATGACGTTGAATCTAGAAACTTTATATCTTGGATATATGATTATATATTGTGGCAGACGAGCTTTAGCTTAGTTTGTCTTAGAATTATATGTTAGAAAAATATTGTAGCAAGAACAAGACATTGTCACTCAAAATGTTGCAAGATCTATATTCATATTGCAAGATAAGAAAATGTCGCCAAATTTACACACAAACAAGAAGAGATAACACTTCAACCTATTTTGAAGTAAAAAAGGAAAGAAGAAGAAAAAAAAGACAAAAGGATTCTTTCGATCACTTGTGTTTTCGAAGTATACCTTTTTCTTGTATCTGTTCTCAAATTGTATCACTCAAAGACCTAATGAAGGAGGAGGAGAAGGAGGATGAGCACTACTTTTTTTGACCGTCTCTTCACTCCTTTCGTCCTCCATTCTTCAGACCTTATTCTCAAGCCCTCGAAGAAAAATCACAAAAAATGGACTTCCCTTGTAAGCTTCTTGTATACATATTTTGGTCTTCTTTGACCTTTTAAGCTAATGTGTAGCTCGAAACTGAGACCTCGGCAGGAGCATTAGTGTGAATGTATACAAACTCAATGCTTTTTCCAGCCGGTAATGAGTTAACCCATGTTGGGAGTCCGTATGAACCACCTGCGGTCTTGGTTAGACCCCATAGAGGGCCATAGAGCTTTGTCACTGAAATGTTAAGGTTCTTGATTGTCTTGTTTGATTTGTTTGTCACTGTAACCGAGTATCTGTAGTACTTTTTACCATCGGCATTCCATGAACTTGTAGTCTTTTGTGCAATTGCAATTAAACCTAAAGATAGAATAAAAAATAAGATACTTTTTAAGAGTAACAAAATTGTTATAAAGTTATGATCTTCGATGAAAAACAAGATTGACCTGCATTTGGAGTCACTTTAGGCTCTGGTTGAACTGCAGTAGGCTTAAGAAGAGGGACTTCAACTGAAAAAAAGGTTGAATTAAAAGAGTTAGAATTGAAGAAAACGCTCGGAAAGATGTTTAATAAATGGGATTTAGATTAGATTAACAATGGACCTTGAAGGAGTTGGTTATAACCAGCATGACCAGCATTTAGTCTAGCCAATACTCCAAGAAGAGGTGCATTGTTATATGTAGCAGGCTCAGTCTGCTGATAGTTGTCTCTTCGATCAGCAAAGTTGTCATATGCATCGGGCCCACCAACAATAGCACCTGTTAGGAGATTTGGGTCACTTGCTTTTCGGCTGAACCATGTAGCATAACCACCTCTGCAGGTAACAAACGAAGGGTTGACCTTAAAAGATACAATTGAGGACGCTCTATGGTGCACTTGTTGTGGGTAGTTTTTCCCATATCCAACCATATAACTTGTTGCTCTTGGGTTGTCTCCAAGAATATAATCCACCTACATAAAGATCAAAAATCAGCCCAAAAGTTTTGATTTTTACCAGCCTACTTTTCATATCCATTTTTCTATAGCGGGCATTTGTTATCTTGGACATAATCACTCTTAAAGCCTTTTTTTAAAAATAATTTTAGCAACCGGTGACTTTAAGAATTCAAAATGTAGATTAACTTATGATTACCTGAGATTTGGCGAATGCTAGAAGTTGAGGCGGGGTGACGGTGCCAGAAGAACACTGTAAATTTCTCCTTGCAGAAGTCAAGTAATCAGCATAAACAGTAAGGAGGAATGATGCACTTGTGACAAACTGCAAATTGTTCCATCTTTGCCGGAAAATGAGGCCCCCTGGAGTCTTTTGAACATTGTGATTACTTTTTCCAAGGCATGAACACATGAAAAACTCCGCCTTTTGTTGGTACTTTCCAAACACCGGGGCATGACGACCGGCTTTTCCTCCCATTAACAACTGCATAACATCAACCGCAATACAAATTTTAGATACACCGGTAAATAATAGACTAGATGTGACAATTTCGACCTATTTATGCCTGATCAAGTTGATATGGTTTATCATAATTTGACTCTAGTAAGTCAAATGAATAGCAGAAATCCATTTGAAACATGTTGAAAGTCATCCAAATTATAATTTGATGATATACCCCTCCGTTCATACGGAGGGTTAGGCCTACGATGGTCATATAGCGAAGCTTCATGCTTACAAGGTAAGTGTGACTATTCAAAATAAGGAAAGGATATCCCCAAAATCCTTTCCCCGGTTTGTCCTTGATAAATGACAACGAGATATGTATTAAAACCGAACATTTCGGATCACAAGGATTCTTGATAAGCTCTCATTAATACTAATCCCTAAACTTGATCAACAAGACAAATCATCCTATAAAAGGAGATATAAACTCCGGTGAAATGACTCATCACATACAACACATAAACAACTATACCCTAAAACCCAATGGCGTCAAACTACCGCCATGGAAACCGCCAGTAGATCATCATAAACACACAATCCCTCTTGGCGAAGCCATCAAGCACTAGCGCGGTTCGGTATTCAATCATAATTTATAAAACAATAAGTCAATAACTAATTTTTCATCATATTTACAGCAGCAACTGTTGTTAAAATATCATCCATTTCAAGTATTTTATCCCAACACGTCCAACTAGCCCATTTTGTCACTTATCGATCGAAACTCTATTAAATGTATTACTTAAAAGGATTTTTACCTTAGCAACAAGGGTTTGAACACCAGCATACTTAACATCCCAACCGAACTCGGTCATGGACCAACCGGTCCCACCAAGTGCATCGCCGTTTCTACCTAGGTAATTCAAGTAGTATTTATTGTTTGTTGCCTTGTACATCCAAGCAGCTCCCCATAACAATTCATCCTGTAAAAAAAACAGTTTAGAAAAAACAACATTGACATAGTAAAAAAAAAAGAAGTTAATTAGTTAATGTTGGAGAAGTTAAAAAAAGAAAGAAAAAAAGAAGTTAATTAGTTAATGTTAGTTAAGAGATAATAATCACATACTGCGTATCCACTGACAGACCGGTAGTACTTTTGTGCCACAGTTATGCTACTGTCATATTTACCCCTGTATTTGTCCGCAAAATCAAATAGCTGAAAACAAGATCAAAAAAATAAATTAGTGATAGTTGAGGGGTAAAATGGAAATTTAATAAACATGAGTAACTATCATGGGACCATGTTTATGTTCACCGACAGTCTATAGGTCCACGTGGCTAACGATTAGATGCTAAACAATATTTAACTAGATTGATTGATGTGGTCCTAACAAATCTTAACGGTGGATACACAATATAGACGTGATCCAACATGTGCGCCAACCTACTCTTTTTAGATCGAATTTATATGCAGAAGACATGCCTACCTAAGACCTAAAATTGTGTTAATTTCTTCTAATTTTGTGTTCTTGGGCATAAGTTAAGATGTATTTAATTAACTTCGACCTTTCAAAACGTTAAAATATGCAATAATAATTCAATTTAAAATAAAAAATTTAATTAAATTAATGTATATATTAAATATATTTTACGATATCTTGATTAATAATGAGTTTATCAATTATATACTAACTTGTGCCTCCGAGTTGGCTTTGGAAAAACAAATACAAAATCAAACAACATATCATTCTTTAATTTGATAAAAAGATGTATGTTAAACTATAATGAAAAAAGAGTTTCTAATAAGATCATGTGGCATCAGATGTGAACCGTCTGCTAACTTATTTTTTTTCTAAAGTTTCTTTGTTTTTGCTCATGATATCATGCCATATCATTACTTCAAAATTTTAAAGGAATTTTTATATGGAATTTTTTTTTGTAAACGTATCATTTCTAGTTGCTAAATATTTTTTAACTTTCAAAACCATGAAACTTCAAATTTTATGAAACGTGTTTTGTTCAACTTCAAAGCAATAATATTCATTTTAAATATAAGGGTTGGTTATTATAAAACAAGTATTAAAATAAAATAAATAGGATAAGAGCTTGACCATTGGATCATGATAAAATTGATACACAAAGATTCGTAGAACACAAGTATATACACCGATGTATGAAAATTATCATGATTCAAAATGATTTTCAGTTAAAAAAAAAATTAATTATTTTATTTTAATACTTATTTTATTTGAACTAGAAGCTTATATATATTTTAAGATTGCTGTCAAAGATTTCTTTTATCTCAACAAGATTTATTCTTTTACAAATCGGGCATCCTTTAATGATGTGAAGTTATTACGAATCTATCATAACTCTGCTTTAAACATTTGTACTCTATACATCAGAAATTGTACAAACACAATATCTTTTTTGATTACATATGGAAACGTGACTGTATAAGACAAATTTAACAGGACAACAATAATTGTAATAAGTAAATACTGGTAAGATTAATTAGCTAGCAAAGGTAATCACTATTCCATGATTTGCGCATTATAAATGCGGGCACCAACGACCAGCCTGACAGTAAAAACCATGAGAGTCTCAACTTTTTGTATTTAGTCTTTACTACATACGCCTATCTATATTTACTTTTTTTTTTTACTTGTCTTATTTTTACAAAAAAATAAATAAATAAATGTTAACACACTGAAACACTCTCTACATCTCACATATTTCGTGTATTTATTTTGACGGAATTGGATATTATTGTTGTTCTCACCTATTTCATGTCTTGATTTTGTCAGAATTGGATATTGTTAGTTGTATTTTTATAACACCACTTCTTGTTTTTTTTTTTTCTTTTTTTTTTTCTATATATTACATTTTACATTTTGTCACTTTTAATATTTTTTTTTTCCATTGGTGATCCCTAAAACGTCAATTTCTTACACAAATGGTCTCGTTTTTAGATGAAATGTGTTAAAAGATAACATACACATGAACCCCGCAAGATTCTTACCATATCTAAAAGGGACCATCCGTTTGAGAAAAATGAACTTTTAGTGTTTTTAGGGACCACCGCTACAAAACATAAAAGAAAATGAACAAAAGATGAAAAGAAAATAACACGCCTAAACCATTTATGTAGTTAACTCCTAGATTTTTAACTTGATATGTTATCAAAGATTATAGGTCCATGAGTCCATGACTAGTTTGGTAGGTAAAAGGCAATGGATATCACCCACAATCTAGAAAATCTCCATTGGCCCCTACCACTACTAACCATGTACAAGGGTTCTCTAATATGGACCTGACTAAAACAACGTATACTAGATTTCATTTTCGGACGTTCGTGAGGGATTCACATTTTTAAAAAAAACACATACATATACCAATGTTTGCTAATGTACGCCAGACTGACCACAAAAGAATTTTAAGCTACTATACAGTAGTGCATTTTACTCAACTCCAACCACTTTTCCAGCATGCAACCAAATTTGCTAGCGTGCACCATACTGGCTATAAATTAATTTTGACTGACATGCTACGCTTTCTGACAGAAAAGCCTAACTATGCATCATCTACTTCACAACCGTTTTTCTAACATACACCTGTTTTTTGCTAACATGCACCACCGTATTGACCACAAAATATATAGTTTTAGATGACACTAAACTAATAATGTACAATATATTTATTCTTATTCTTATTCTAATATATGATATGATACGAGTAATAATATAGTGTTTTCAATCACAATGTGCAAAATATAACTGGTACGGTGCACCAATTAAGACTAATTACATTGGTGAGACAATATAGTGAGCATGTACTGACCTGATAGGCATGAGTGAGGAGCAACTTGGAGTAAGCAGGGTTGTAGCGACGGAACACGATGGAGGCTGCAGCCATAGCGGCCGCAGTTTCTCCAGCGAGGTCTGAACCAGGGTTATTTTGGTCAATTTTATAAGCATTTCTTGAAGTGGTCATATCCTCTGGCCTTTGCCAACAGTAATGGTCAGTATTACCATCTCCCACCTATAAAAATCCACATCATTTTGAATCAACATTCCATAAAACATACTTCAAGTGGGTTACAAGCAAATCAAAGATTGTGTGTGTGTGTGTGCGCTTTTTACCTCTCCATAAAGTACATGAGGTTGTGGGTGAGCTTTAATGAGGTAATCAGTACCCCATTTGACAGCATCCATGGCATGACCAAGCTCACCACTTTGAGCCAATTGCTTCCCATATTCTATTATGCTCCAAGACATCATTGTTACTGTAAATGCCATTGGCAGCCCAAACTTCACATTGTCCCCTGCATCATAGTATCCTCCAACAAGATCCACCTAAAATAACAAAAACTGACCATCAACATTTCATCTTTTTTTTTCAGTATAATTTGTGGGTTTCATCTTAAATTGAGTTGGTTTTTAGCTTCTTTTTTTAATTATTCGAGAAAATTGTGTACCAAATGACTTGTAGTATGTGTACTAGTCCATCAACCAAAAGATTGCAGGTACAAGTTCCGTAATGTACAAATGTGTAAACTATTATGTGTTTGTTGATACTATTTGTTTTTTTTATAAAAAAAGAAAAGAGTGTAAAATAGTGGAAAGTGAAATTACCCCATTGACTTTGCCATCCTTTAGACCAGAATGGCCTCTCCATTTGACTCTTTGATTTCCAGGGAGGTAACCAGATCTTTGAGCTTCAAAGAAAAGAATGCTCTTAGTAAGAGCTTGGCCATAGTTATGTCCACCTGCTAAAGCTAAAGGTAAAATCCCAATAAGGAGAAACAAAGTAGTTGCCATTGAATATAGTCTCATAAAAACCTCCATTTGAAATCAGTCAACTTTTTTGTGTTTTTTTTTTGGTTATATATGTTAAAATGGCAATGTTGGTATGGTTTAGATTCTATATAGACCAATTCTATATAGAGAGAGAGATATATGGGGGTGGGGAGAGAGAGAGAGGATGTAGATACAATTATACAAATGTTGCAGAGAGATGGTATATATGGAAGAGATGAAAGGGAAGGTGCCAAAAGCTCAGAAATGGGCAGAGCCTAATAAATGCTGGTTTCTGAATTAATGTTTTTTTCTTCTTTTTTTTTAAAAAAAAAAAATCTAAAAACAATAAAAGAAAAAAAAATGTTGAAAATAAAAAAATTTGGTTTTATTGTACATATAGATATGAAAATGAATGCTGTCATGTTGAGAGATAAGACCATGTGCATTACTTGGAAAGATCCTAATGTTTTTGGGCCTTTGGGGAGATGGCAATGGTAATCCGACCCGATGAATATCCACCCGACCCGATCCGATATTGATGGATATGGACGATGTTAAGTGGACGAATATTGGATGTGGAGCGGATATGG
>JAOXNX010000033.1:32919446-32929807 GCA_028566075.1 Solidago caesia
ATCAGGTCCAGCCATCTTCAAATGGGCCTGGTCTGATTTAGTGTGTCCCAGGCTCCCAGCTCCAGTATTGGGTTCGTTTCAATGCAACCTGCCTGGAGAATCGACTTGTCCTCAAGTCGAATCGATGAAAAATCCATGGTGGTCGCCACTCGGTCCTTCTGATTGCAATTGGAGAGATATTAGCAAATCGCCACTGTTCCTTGTCATCCTCGTGATCACCAGGGTGAGGAGAAGCATCAAAAACACCCCTTTGATCGCTGTATAGGATGGTTGTTCCATACTTCAATATCTTGGGTTGGTGTCGTCCTCCTTCACCGGTTGTATCCTCCTTGACAGCATCTGTAATGGGACATTGAAGTTCATCCTCGGTTTCGGAGTTATGAACCCGAACAGGAGGTGTTCCATACCTCCGAGCCTTGATTTCTTCAACAACCTCCTTCAGGGATGCAATAATGGTGCCTAATCGTGCTTCAATGGCGGATAGTTGAACATCTACTGCAGAATTCCGGGTGTTCATCTTCTCTTTTGAGTTAAAGGCAATGGAACCAAATGATAGAATCTAAAAATTCAGAACTTTACTGAAAAACACTTAAGATAGTTGGCCCGATTCGAGAGGGGCTAGCCTCCAATACAAGGTATAAAACCCAATTTTCAGAAATAAAACATAGACATCTCAAATAGAAAAGAAAACCTACTATTAATACTAATCCTAATCAAAGCAGTTACCAAACTGAACTCCTTAACTCCTCCACTATTTGTTCCAGTAGTTTCTGTGGATAACCCCCCATCATTTATGATTTTATTTCAAATGGGCTTGATTATAGGTCTGATCAGGTCCAGCCATCTTCAAATGGGCCTGGTCTGATTTAGTGTGCCCCAGCTCCAGTATTGGGGGTTCGTATAGAATCACACATAATAATGGATATAATTAAGAACATATCATTAACCTATGCGGAAAACCAGAAGAAGAATAAAAAAGGAAAAGAAAGAGAAAGAAGGTATTAAAGATAGAAACAAATGAATCCAAAAAAATTCAATCAGGATCCATGTAGCAACAGATATGAAGCATATGTGGTGTACATTTTTGTGGGAAAGAAAAAAAAACAACGCAACTGAAAATTAATACAAGTTCAATTGAAATTCACATAACTACTACTTTGAAGTGTATGCAACACGGTACAGCAAACTCATTCTCACTTCTGGTGAGAAATACATACTATTAAAGCAATCCAGACAATTATGTTAACATGAACAGTTTGAAATATATTGGGGGCTGTTATTCATAAATATATATGGATCATCCATATTATAAAAAGCATTTAGCCCACCTCCATTTCAAGATGAAGGAGCTCCAATAAGAAAATGCCACATCACCTATCTTCCCCACCCATTAAAAATAGAACACATCACCCTCCCTCCCCCTCTTGCACCACCGCATGCCTGAGAAGACCACCAGTGACAGGTTGAGAGCGCCAGACACCGCCAGAAACCACCCAAATAAGTGATAAACCGCCGAAAACTATGTCATCGGGATTCGGGCATTGCGCAGTTACCACACTAGTTTAGTCTAAAGGGTAAACCAATAAAAGAAGCATTTATTGACGGTTATTACAAAATGAAGCTTAGGAAACTGGTTCAATGCTTTTGTCCCAGAAAAATGCATTGTTTCGCTTGGTACGTAGTTTGACAAAATCAAGCAAATTCCAAATATACTCCTAAATTTAGACTAAACTGAATGAAAAAATAACTGAATGAAAAAATATTTGTAGAAATCCACCATAGTTGTCAATTGTATCTTGTAATGATTGTTCATTACTAATAGGAAAGTGGGTAAATTTGGATTAAAATCTTCCCCAAAAAGAAATGTTGTGGTTCTTGGGACATAAGGAGTATCTAAGTAGTGTTTTAATGCATTAATGTCCCACTCATCAACACCAAAAAAAATTAATAACCTAACAATCCTTTTAGCACTAAAAAGGTTAACTAACCAACAATAATATAAGTTTTTCATCCACTCGACCAGAGAGAAAACGAAGTTTTACTTTCACTTAATACCTAACCCTAGCTTCCCGATATAAACCTAAATTTCCATCATTTAATGCCCTCGATGGTTACAGGTATTATCTCTCTTGATCAAACATTTTTTGTATTAAACATTTGCTTCCTGAATTCTCCTGGCACTAATCAAGTCAGCAATTATTTCAACCAAGAACCATTTAATAAATAATAAAAGTGGAAGATTAATGATCATGTGTCCTTGATAACGAAGGATAAATTCAACACTAAATGGTCCCATTACAAGTGCTAAATCACAACAACTAATATAATAAAATATAACGTCAAAAAAACTGACCTCCAAAGGCTTCACCAATGCACTGTAGTCCCATGCATACACCGAATAAAGGTACATCAGGTCCAAGTTCCAATACTGTCTGCAATGATATTCCTGAATCTTGCGGTGCACCTGCAAAAAGAAAAAGGTACACTATGTATTAGATTGATATGATGAAGATAAATATTGAAGGCAAAACCAGCAGAACAAGGATCGTACCTGGTCCGGGCGATATAAGAACTCCTCTTGGCTTTTTCCTATGAATAACATAAAAGGTAAAATAGATGTAAGAAAAAATGGAAAAGGTAATAAGAGAAGAAAATGTGACAATTAAACACTTTTAAAGGAAATAACATAACATCCACGAGATAAATGTAATAAAAAAACAATAATAAGTTAAAAGGTTAAGTACTTTCTGAGTTCATCCACAGTAAGCTCATCATTTCGGTAAACCTCAAAGTTGCATCCCAATTCTCCCATATACTGTAGATTAAAAGGTGGCATTAACATAACAAAAACTAACAAATTGTCACGTGCCAGCAAGTGACCACGAGAAACAGTTTGGAAATAAGTGAAAGGTAATGTATATCTGCAATCAATGTGAGGTAATATATATAACAGCAGATAAAAACATATCATTAATACACTTTCCTAGCACATACCCACAAAAAGAAGCTGATTTTCAAGAAACAGACTTACATTCATTTCTCTTTTTGGCAAGCGTAATTTTATACATAAGTAAAGAAGAGGGGAGTACCTGGCAAAGGTTGTAAGTGAAGCTATCATAATTGTCGATGACAATTATGGGGTTGTTACTTTTGGACAAGCCACCCAACGAGCTTGAAGTTTCTTTCTTAGAGATAGCATGGCATAGTTTTGGGAGAATTCTGGTTTCCTTTGATCGTATCCCGCAAAAGGTAACATCACTTCCAGGAAGCAACTGGGAAGCCTTGTTGAGATATCGGGTTTTCTGAGGAAACGATGATCCTAGTTGAAAGGAAGAGTTCTGGGGCAATGTAATAGCCACCATGGTTTGTGTCTTCTGGAAATCCTGCAACGATAAATATTCTATATATTAATAAAAGATTTATACTTTGAACGCTGACTATAAAAAGGTACTCTAAATATTTTTTTTTGGACACATGTACCCCATATTAGATTTTTATAAGAAGTATTTTTCACCATACAACATTCTAATATCAGATTAAAATCTATAAGAACGGAAAATGTATGCATGCCAATTTACCAATATACGAATGTCGTGGAAAATATGCAACTATAATTTAAATATAAATGATGATACGATAATTTAGAAACACTATATCAACCATATACCATACTTTAGAGTGATTTCGGTCATAATGTGCCAGAAAAAGCAACCTTATTACTAGCATAAAACCCTATCATATATGGCATGACAAATTAATACATAATATTCCCAAAAAATGTATCGGTTCTACAAATAAGAGGCACAATCAAAGATATAAACAACTAACGTTCGTTTGGAGATTTGTGGAACACTTGAGCCACAAAATATGAAGCATAAACGTATGTATTGAAATTAAAGCATATATCTATAAGTGAAAATTCTAACGTAAAGTTAACCTTTGACTATCAGAAAAAGACTTAGAAGTTTTCTATCTGGTTTAATCTTTGTCACACTTTCAAAAGATAACGAGAAGTACAAATTGTCATACATTCAAGATCCAATAACTTCAACCATGTCCGAGACAACTAAAACTTTATTCAAACAGATTCTTGATTTCTCATAGAAACTTCAAATACATCCAGTTAATCTTGTTTTATTTATACCACTATCATAAGCTAATCCAAAATCTCATGCTTAAAATATTGGGGAAATGGCATCAGAATGTAATGAACTTTATATAAAATGCTATTGTATACAGTGAAATTTCAAAATGTTCATGCAACACATTATCGTTTGATGTAAATGACCTCTTATAGACAGTGAATTGAAGACGTGGCCGCACGCCACATCATCAAAAAAAAAAAAACAGGTGCAACGCCACCGGCTTACCGGCTATAGAAAGTTCATTTACATCAAATGGTAACGTGTTGCACTTCATCATATTAAATGAACAATTTTTTAAGTTTGTTGTATACACTAGTAATTTTATTACCATTAACACTAAAATATATACTGGCATAGTATTTATATATAGTTAATAATAACAATATCAGTAACATATCTTAATAAAGGGTAAATGAGTGGGAACCTCTAGTCCCATGTACCGTCTTGGTACCCAGAGTGCACACCGCATAGAACTCATGCCCGGTGACTCATCATCCTCACACATGGATCACAAGATATAATTTCTCCACTTGCCAAAGGCAAGTTTCGAACCTGTGACCTGCAACCTTCATCTGTGGGTCATGTGATCACATGGTGGCGATACCACTCCATGATGGATTGGTTAACATATCGTATTAAAAATATATATATTTATAAAACAAGTATAAGAAAATAAATTCAAACCAAAAAATGCTTAATTAAAAAAAATCCTAAAAATGATTTACCCTAATTGAGAAGACAGTATGAAAAAGGTGGTATAGAAACCTAATTTTTATGAATAAATTATCAAAAAAATTAACATATACAGTAAATATAAATATAAATTACAGAAAATAATAATTATAAGCAATTAATGGAAGTATATATACAATGTGGTCAGATTACTGATTACATGCGCTTAATATGCGATATAATGCAAAGTAAATTTAAAAAAGAAAAAAAAACAATTTGATGACAAAATTAAAAAATATAAAATATAAAAAAAAATATAAATGAATCAAAGTATATGTGAGAGATGTATAGGTAGAGAGAGAGATATATAGAGAAACCTTGTTGTTGCTGATGTTGTTTGTGTTTGAATGAATGGGCAGCTTGAAATGAAAGCCTCTTCTGGCGCTGAAATGATAATGATGTGTAGTTGTGTACTGTTGACTGTTGAGGAGGGAGACTTTGTAATAAAACCGTTTTTAGTATAATTTTACCTTGTCTGTAGATTATTTTATTATGGCTAATAAAGTTAACTTTATTAAATTTTTTTGTAAGGCAATAAATGGCTAACTCTTCACACGTCCCCCCCCACCACATTTGCATGTGGTAGGATTCGAACCTGAGACCCCCCAGCAGGAAACCCCTAAAGAAAAACCTTCTGACCACTGGACTAACACCCCAATGGTAGTTAACTTTATTAATGGCTTGTCTTTAATTTATGTTTGACTAAACAAGGATGCTATTATTTTCACCTTTCATTTCTTAAATACATCTTTAATGTACAATTAATAATGCATACTGTACAACTGTTCATTGCACAAAAAAGGTTGTATATAGGGAAAAAATGGGTGGAAATAGATACCCACCTAAACAAATATTATTTTATTAAATTTCGAATATCATCAGATTAAAATATACTAGTATTAATGAACCAACCATCGATAGACGGATAATGGATTAGTATTTTAGAGACTTAAAGGTTTTGAGTTTAAATCCGGGTGTTAGCAAAATGCTTCTCATAATGAAGACGAGTTCCCAAAATGGATTTCCTCTATAATTGAGTTGTTTATATGAAGAGACAATACCGCTGAGTCCAAATTTGTCGTTCAAAATATATATAGAGAGAGAGGGGGGAGAAAGGTTATTTAAGAACCCTTTAAAAAAATATGCGAGAACAGATCTTGACCCTTGATCTTGATAAATCGTAAGTTTTATCTAATTATTCAAAATATTTTATCTCAAAAACCGTACGTCGATAAATTATAAAAATTATATGGGTAATCTTAAAATTCCGTCCTCTTTCATTAGAGAGGTCATCCGATATACTTTTGACATTTTTTTTGTCACATAATCAACAACAATGTTTTGCGTGTAGGCGATCATAGGACCTCTCAAGAAACTACACACCGACATAATGGGTAACCTTCCGGGGTCCATCGGCGTCGTTATGGAAAGGCATAACCAATCCACGAGTAACCCCTATGCTACTTTAAAGGTCAATCACACCCAACGAAATTACTCATCTAATAAATAGATTGAACCCCATCGGGAACGGTATACGTCGCCCCCGGATGGGCTACTATATCACACTTGCTCTAAATCGAACAAATGCGGGTTAAGCTTAACACTTACTACTGAGTGCTCAAGACTTTGCACAAACAATGTTTCTACTCAATGTTATTTATCAATTTTAGGGCCCTTATCGTGCACGTGACATGGCAACCTACTCAAGTCTAGTGTAATATGTGTACAAGCCACATTAATCAACTTTACAACATACAACTCATATCTACTAAAGGATAAATGAATCCCCAATTAACCTCCCATGAACATCCCACACCCAACATATGTATGAGATAGGTTTAACAACATAAAATGTGGAGTAATTATCAAATCTATGTTTTGTTGTGTCCCTTGTGTGTCAGAAGTAAGTTATCTTACCTCACGGGATGATTAACAACTCACCGATGACTTTACCGTGCACTCGATGTGTTCCCGACAACCTATAGCCATACAAATATCATTATTAGACTCTAATTACACTTCCTAATGATTCCAAATGATCCCGGTAACTTAAACGCATTGAATACGACTTAAAAGAGCATAAAATGTGCAAAACAGCAAAACTGGGCAGGTGCATCGCACCCCTCAACGCACTCAGCCTCGAAAGGCTGAAGTGCGTCACACTCACTCTCTAGGTGCGCCGCACCTCTTGTGAAACCTGCATAACTTCATTTTTTTCATCTAAAAATTCAATCCATTTGATCACCAAACGACCGCAAACACCAAATCCGACTCTTGCACATCAAAATACATTACTTCAAAATACAATTGATAGCTTGACACCATCAATTGATCCATGAATGATTTACAAACAACAACGATTCATTTTAACACCCGAAAAACCTTTGAAATCGATTACCAAATCAATTAAAACCTAATGAACCTTTAAACTCAGAAATGAATCAATAATTTACATCAAAATGGACATAATCAAATGGAGGATACGTTATATACCTTCAATGGAATGATCATACCAATAACATAATCGATTGCCTCTGAATCACCACCAAAATGTCAAGAACTCAAAGGGAAAGAGTTAGGGCTTGTGGGTGGTTATTTCTTTTGCTCTAAAACTGAAAATGAAAAATTAAGGAATCCTAATGAGACCCTAATCAGCTGTACACCCATCTCAAATGACCATTAACCCCTCACTTAATTACCACTCTTGCAATATAACTCCATTTAACGATCGACAACACTAACGAGAACATGATACGGGTTTTCTACTTTAATCTACATAAATATTCACATAACACATAATAATTATTAACACATTAAATATCCACATGAGTTAAAACGCTACTTAACGGAAGACCAACTTTGACTGTCAAAGTTAACGACATAGAATAAAGAGATCGGGATGTTACAATTACCACCTCCATAAAAGGATTTTGTCCTCAGAATCTACTCAGCAGTAAATAAATGCGGGTAACGATCCCTCATCAGCGACTAGGTCTCCCACGTCAATCTCTCACCTTTATTATGCCTCAACTTAATCAACACAAGATCAATTAGCTTCCTACGAAGCTTCTTTTGTTTCCAGCCAAAAATCTCAACTGGTTCATCCACCATCTTCTTCTTTGGATCAATGCTAATGTATTCCAAAGGAATTACACTCATTTCTTCCGCTAAACACTTTCTCAAATAACAAACATGAAAAGTGTTATGAATACCATCCAGCTCCGGAGGAAGATCCAATTTATAGGCTTGCTGATTAACCCGCTCCAAGACTTTAAATGGTCCAATAAAGCGAGGACTCAACTTACCACTCTTACCAAATCAAATGATACCCTTCCAAGGTGACACTTTCAACACAACCATTTCATCCACCTTAAATTCCAAAGGTCGTCTCTTCTGATCTACATAAGTCTTTTGACGATCTCTAGCAACTCTAAGCGCATCTTTAGCAATATTAACTTTATCAGCCGTTATCTGAATGATCTCTGGTCCAGGAAACTGCTTTTCTCCCAGTTCTAACCAACAACAAGGAGTTCTACATTTACGCCCATACAACATTTCAAATGGTGACATTCCAATACTTGAATGGTACTATTATTACAAGCAAATTCCATCAAAGGCAAATGGGTATCCCAAGCACTACCATACTCAATCACACAAGATCTTAACATATCCTCTAAAGTCTGAATGGTCCTCACACTTTGTCCATCAGTCTGAGGATGATAAGCGGTACTCAAATGAATTCGAGTACCCAACTCTCGATACAAACCTTTCCAAAAGTTAGAATTGAACCGATTGTCTCGATCTGAAATAATCGACAAAGGAATTCCATGCTTCGATACGATCTCATCCACATATAACTCAACTAACTTGTTCAACGATGTTGTCTCCCGTGTAGCCAAGAAATGAAGACTCTTTGTCAATCTATCCACTATGACCCATATCATGTTATTACCTCGTGACGTCTTGGGTAATTTCATGATAAAATCCATAGTAATGTGATCCCACTTCCACTCGGGTATCTCTAACTGCTACAACTTGCCATAAGGCTTTTGATGCTCCGCCTTGACCTGAGCACAAGTCACACACCTCTGAACAAGCTCAGCTACATCCAACTTCATTACACTCCCCAATACAATGGCTTAAGAACACGATACATTTTAGTCGCACCCGGGTGAATAGAATATCTCGATCTGTGAGCTTACTCAGGTATCAAATCAAATAAATCCCCGAGTTTGGGCACCCAAATCCTATCAATCAAGGTCTGAAAGCCTAGACTATTCACTACAATACTAACCCGCTTCTTTTTACCCAAACATTCCTCGCCCACATTGGTAGGCATAAGAGCTTCAACTTGGCTAACTTGATACGCTCAAGTAACCCAGACTTCACCTCAGTAATCATAGAATGAAGTCTACACATAGGAGTATAGGACCTTGTCCCTTTCTACTCAATGTATCAGCTACCACATTGGCCTTCCCAGGATGATACCTGATTTCATAATCATAGTCTTTCAAAAGCTCCATCCAACGCTTATGTCTTGCATTCATGTCTTTCTGGCTGAATACATATTGCAAACTCTTATGATCATTATATAGAGTACACTTGGTACCATACAAATAATTCCTCCATAATTTCAAGGCAAACACAACCAAAGGAAGTTCCAAATCATGGGTCGGGGAATTATTCTCATGTGGCTTCAACTGAATCGAATCATATGCAATTACCTTATCATGTTGCATAAACACAACCCAAACCTGTACCAGAATCATCACTATAAACCACCATATCCTCGGTACCTTCAGGCAATACAAGAATAGGAGCTTCATACAATTTCTTCTTCAGGGTCTGGAAAGATTGTTCCTTTGAATCAGTCTACAAGAATTTTACCCCTTTTTTTGTCTACTCAATCATAGGCTTAGCAATACATGAGAAATCTTGAATAAACCTCCGGTAATAACCCGCTAAACCCAGAAAAGATTTAATCTCAGTCGGCGATTTGGGCTATTCCTACTTCATCACGGCCTAGATTTTTTAAGGATCAACTTTCAGCCCATCGCTAGAAATAACATGCCCAATAATTATCCACATAACACATAATAATTATTAACACATTAAATATCCACATAAGTTAAAACATTACTTAACGGAAGACCGACTTTGACTAACGGTCAAAGTTAACGACATAGAATAAAAAAATCGGGATGTTACATACTAACATACCAATGGTGCCAATGTGAGGTGAAAGAGAAGATAAAGGAAGAGGCACACTACCCAGTGGTAGGGCTGTCAATACTCGATCCAACCCGAAACCCGACCTGAAACCGACCCGAAAAAAAGCGGGTTAGGGTTGTGAAATCTTGACCCGTCAACTCGCCAACCCGCTAACCCACTAACCTGATTTTTTTTTGGTTGGGTTCGGGTTGACCCTTTGGGTTAACAGGTCGACCCGCCAACCCGATAACATTTTAAGTTTATATAATTTTT
>JAOXNX010000033.1:32949078-32967147 GCA_028566075.1 Solidago caesia
GGACCCGGTTAAGACAACGTATGCTAGACCTCCCGATATTCGCGAGTAATCCACACCTTTCAAAAAAAAAAAAAAAACTAATGCTAAATTACTATACATAGCTTGTGTTTTAATGATTCATGTAATTGATGGGTTACTTGAGTTAGAACTCGAGTTTGATTTTTGAGTTCAACAAAAGTTAATGTTTGATCAGTTTTATGAATGGAGCTTTGAATATTAAATATTTGCTCCAGCATTTCGAAAAGCTTATAGTTATTTTGATTTTATTGAGTTGATCGAGCTTTGAGAGTTAAACGGTGGGCTCTAAAATTTAGATAATTGGCTCGTTAAGGGTAGTTGGTTTAAAAATAAGAACCACTTCACTATAGATATTAGATAACATCATCGATAAAGACATGACTAGTTAGTGGGCAAAAGTGAAACATTAAACATGTTAAACAAAAGTATCTTCAAGTTAAATCATAAAAATAATTGATTAACATAAAGGATCCTTTGCTCATGTGGGGTGTCGACTGTGGTTTGGAATGGGATTAGCAGGTAGGTTAAAACGGACCCGTTTATTATCTTTGCGGTGAAGGATCTGTTTGACATGCACGAGTTTGTGAGGGTTGATAGACAAAAGAAGAAGATTTTGAAAGGTATTATATTCGTGACTTGTTGGTGCCTATGGAAAGCGATGAATGATAAGAAATTCTCAAGCGTGGAGGTGCCCTATTAAGATCGTGCACAACATCAAGGCGTTAGGATTTTTATGGTATTGTAATAGAAAGAAGAAAAAGTCGATTAGTTGGGTAGATTGGTGTAACTTTAATGTTTTGTAAGTATTGTATGATGTAAGTATATATGACCTTTCCGAGATTGTTGGGGGTCTTTGTGAATAAAAGTTAACTTGTCAAAAAAAAAAACATAAAGGATCCTTTTAAACAAAAAATAGTTGATTAACCTTTTTAAATATAGACATAAAGTCTCTCACGTAAAAAAATATGTAGGAACAACAATACTTATAAGGTACTGCTGCAACATATATGTTTTTCCATATATAAATATCACTAATGTCCTTAAAGAAAATTTATTTCTTAGATAGATATGAATATTTTTTTAGGAAATCTTTAAGATGTTATTACATGTGTAGATGGTTGTACATTGGATATCAATCTGTAAATATAGGAGGTTGTTATGTTTAATGTGCAAATCATTTATACATGTAATAACATTTTAAACATAACCCTGAGACCTATGTTTATCATTTCTCATATTTTCTTATGAATTGGTAACCCGAGTTCTTGACCACACTTTTATATATGTTTTAATGATGATAGTTAGAACTGGAATGAATATTCAGGCACATCATCTTTAACGAGTTTATAGTATACGTACATTATCAAGTTTAATTTATAATATTACTATTTCCGTCTCAATTTAAATGTCCAACTTTGACCGTAAATATTTTTGTCTGTTTTATATAATATTTGATGAAATTTATATGAATGAAAATACAATTAAAACTCAATCCATTCATATATTTTACATCAAGTATTATATAACACAAACAAAAATATATACAGTCAAAGTTAAAAAAAAAAAAAAAGGACCCAAAAAAGTCAAACTAAGACATTTAAATTGGAACGGATGAAGAAATTCCTTTATTTCCTTACTCATAAGCTAAAAGGTCTTTTAAAACATAACTTGTACAAATATTCACTATAACCATCAACAAGGTAATCTCATAGTTAGATGTTCCTCTTAAGAGATCTCAAGCTATAAACTACCTAGATAAATATTTTGAAATTGGAAAGAAAAACAATCCATAAATGGTTATGAAATCTCCAGATTAAACTAACATAAATTCTTTTTATATAAGTATGCACAAGAATTATATAAAAATAAAATAAAATTGTTTTGTTAAAACCCGTGGAAAGCCGGTATTTGGAATTTACTTTACTAAAACAAGAAGGATTAGATCAAGTGGTTAACATCTTTGCTTCGGTAGATAGAGGTCAGATGTCCGATCCTTACTCCTTGCAAGCCCGAATGTCCTTTTTTATCTTATGTAGAAGCTGGAAGCAGTCACTCTATTTTAGGTATGGGTAAGATTGTTTACATCTCAACCACCTCATACACATTCGAAGATAATATTGAGACTCATAACCCATGAAAGACGATATTGAGAGTTAACTTACTTTACTTTTGTTTTGTTAAAATGAAAGGAGTAAAGAAAACAATTGTGAGTAGTATAGGGGTTAAAGAGATAGCAAAACTAATTTAATATCACATGAAGCTGGTGAAGTAGGGAAGACAGAGAGGGGAAGAGAGAGAGAGATGTGGATGAGAAAGAACCAAAAACCAATTAATAAGTCGCACACACTCACTCTCACATACATACATAATAATACATACATAATAATATATACAGAAACCCCCAATTGTTGCTTATGTGATTATTCCCTCTCGAAATTCACAACGAATCATCTCACTTTTTTAACCCCAACCCCACCCCCCCTTCCTTCTCTTTTCTTTTCTTCCTACTATTTTCGTAGCTGCTATTTAATTTAATTAAATAAATTCTTATTAGCTATCTGACTGATTATCCCACGGCCATTTGTTTTGTATTTTGTTAAATTTCAATAATATTCATTCATATTGTATCAGATACATAGATAAATATAGATGGTGATCACCGGAAAAGACGACGGAACAGATTCATCGTCATCGGAAAACGATTACATTAGGAAACACCATAAGCACGAGGTTAAAGATAACCAGTGTACTTCTTCTCTTGTTAAACATATCAAAGCTCCTGTTCATCTCGTAAGTGCCTCCTCCTCATTTCTATCCTTCTGTATATCTATATGTATGTATGTATAATTATTTATTTTTGTGATTTTATTTATTCGGTTAGTATTCGGTGGATCTGAAACTAATGCATGTTAGTTAAATAGTTATAATATACAACGGTTAATTAACTGCTAGGTGTTTATGTTGTGATATATGGATTTAATCAGTTTTTTGTATATATATATATATTAATTTATATTTTTAGGTTATATATATATATATACACATATTATTATAATTAAAATAGGACTGAATCAATTCTGGAACGCAACATAGTACTGTCATTGGAGGCCATGTGTAACTTTGTTCCCACCAATTTTATTTCCATTAATCTGTTTTTGTTTATATTATATACTTAATTATTAATATTAATTAAATATAAAGTTATATAATTAACTATTTTGTAAAAATTCTCAAAGTGCTTATAGTAAAGAAAGTTTCACGAAGTTATACTAAGAAGCCGACTACTTAAAACAACACAAGTTATATTTCCCCTGGGCTTTTTTAACCCCAATTTTGGTTATACTGAGTTTTAAAAATCAAGTAAACTATTGATAAGCCATCTACTAAGAATTTGGGTGTTAAGCAATACACCACACTGAGAAGTTGCACGTTGTTGCTGAAATAAAAAGGAAATCAACATTATAAACTAATACTAGCATACTGTTGCGCAATGTAGCGGGGGTAAAGTTTTTTTCATTGGTGGTGTTGAAATTTTTTGATGGTTAGTATGAAAGATAACACGATTTGTTAATATGTTAATTTCATTAAGGGAAGTTTAGGTTTAAATATTTAATAATAATTTATGTGTATTTTAAATTTCATAAAGTCCATTTATTTTTATAACACATGTTTTCATCTGATTTTCATAATTGAAATTAAAAAACATAACCAAGACAAAATAAGCTGTTATCAAATGAGTTAATTATAGAATTTGAGAAGTTTGACTTCATGTATAAAGAAACTATTGATTAGTTTTAAGGTGTTTGTATGTTAGTAATTTTCAATCTTGAAATTTTAAGGTTTAAACAAAGATGTTAAATCTTTATAATGTATTATAGATAAAAAAGAAAACATTCAGTTTATTTAAGGAAATATTAGAAGGTTTGAAAGAAACTACAACGGAAAATGAAGTCAACAAACTTTCGATAATTTTGTGTTTTCTAGAAGCAAGTGTTAAACTACTTTTTTAAAATTGTTTTCCCGAACACTATATTCTGATTATTTGCACTTTGTCAATAACAGGGGAAAAGTTTGCTGTAGGAATAATTTTATGTGCATCAAGTTGTATAGAAAGGTGCATCACGGTGTAAAAATAATACTTACGTGTTACTTCCAAAATGTTTCATACACTTTCTACTGTAAGAAGACTTTTTTTCCTTAACCCCATCCTTGTCAGATAATCTTCTCTAAGATGGAATTCCAAACACCCTCGACGTGTGATAAGCAGCTAAAGTGCTTATGTTTCAATACTAATTAGATTTGATATCAGTGTCGTCAAGCATGTTAATTGAAGCAAATCTAATTAGTTTAGAAGCCTAAAGATTGGTCAAACACCAATATTGTGAACAAAAATATTGGTGTCACAACTAAAATGTATTAAGCACTTGTATTGTAAAATTGGTCAAACATTTATCAAGTTTTGGACTTTTGGCTCTTTTTGTGGGCTAGAAATTGTTAGTAATATAGAAATGGCCGGAATATGCCAAAATTGTTTAGGATCCAAGAGGTAGCATACATAGGACAAATTTTATGGAGGTGCATCAGTGCACAATAAAGGTGCTCACCTGGTCCCCTCTCTCCTGGCCTGGTCTAAAAGACAAAGACATATCAAAAATGGCCTTTCCAATTATGATAAAGAAGTGTTAGTTGGCATAGCTATATTTAGTATTGTACTCTGTTGATCCAAAACGTTGTTGATTTAACATTTTGGCATGCAACATACTTACCTAATTAAGGATACAAATCATTCTTATCAGGTTAAAGTTATTGTTAAATCAGATTGTGATCTTACAGTTGTGAGTTTTTTGACCTTTATATTAGTTTCCTAAAAAGTTAATGAATCCTAACTTGACCAACATGTTGGACAGGAGGAAATATCTTTAATGAGTCCTAATGTGATCACTATACGGGAAGTATTTATATTTTTTTATTTATTTTTATTTATGAACGGATGTGATACCAGATTATGCTATGGTGCAGGAATTAGACTTCGATTTAGTATAAGCAATTTAGCCCAGGAAAAAGATAATTGTATTGGTTCTAGTGTTTCACATCAACCAAGATAAACTACTAAATAGCAAGTAGGAAGGGGATACACACGACATGACTTATATTTGATAAATTACTTTTCGCAAGTTTTTATATGTGGACTTGTGGATATCGTAGTTGTACTTAAGTTATTTGATTTTTCCTACTCCAATACTGCTGTTGGAATGCCGACTTAAATCAAGTTATGTTTATAGAAATGGTTCCTTTTTATGTTCTAAGAACTGTATGCTTGTCCATCGACATCTACTTTAGGCATATTCATTCATCATCATTCATCCACCATGGGTACATGATCTTTCCTCAAAGATTGTGTTGTGTATTATTACTCCCTTTTAAGGGAAACATACCATCATTTTTAGGGAAACATATCACATTTTTAGGGAAACATACCACCAGTTCTAGGAAAACAGCATTTTGCACCACCACAAATGAGATAGTTGCATGCTAATTGCTAACTTAGTCCAACAGCGACAAAGATGGAGCACTTACATTCAAATAAAAGCACATGCATATGTGAAGTGTCAAGGTACTACTAACCATGCGATGGAATAATGGAAAGGGATTTAATAGCAGAAGGAGAGTGTTTTAGGCTCTTTTGGAAATAAAGAAAACTTAAATGATGTTTGTAGATCAATAATGAAAATGTTGGGCTGATAAACTCAACAGTTAATGTGACCATGAAAAAACTTAGTTATTCATGATTATTGACCCAAAAGTATTTCTGGATGTTTATACTTTATATAAGGTATGGTCTTTGGTGAGGAGGTTTGATCAACCGCAAAAGTACAAACCGTTTGTCAGTGGGTGTAATGTGCAAGGTGACCTTGAAATTGGTAGTGTCAGAGAAGTAAATGTTAGATCTGGGCTTCCTGCTACCACAAGTATGGAGAGGCTGGAACTTCTCAATGAAGAAGAACACATACTGGGCATGAGAATAGTTGGTGGTGATCACAGGCTTAAGGTAAATCCCTTACTCCAACATGCACACAGCCACCCACACACACACTATTAATTCAGCTTTTATTATTGGTCATTTCCTGAAATAAAATCGCTCTCAATTTGTACAGAATTACTCGTCAATCATTACACTTCATCCAGAAGTTATTGACGGGAGGCCTGGGACTTTGGTAATTGAATCATTTGTGGTGGACGTGCCAGATGGCAATACGAAAGATGAGACGTGTTACTTTGTGGAGGCACTCATAAAGTGCAACCTGAAGTCGTTGGCTGATGTATCAGAGCGCTTGGCTGTGCAAGACCGAACAGAATCTATAGTTCGAGTGTGATTTTAGTGGAAGCAGAGATTAGTAGTAGACTGGACTGGACTGGAGAATCTCCCATCTTTGTGGATATAGCAGTAGAGACTTTTCTTCCAAAATGGACAAAAGTTATGATTGTGTTTTCGTAAATCCCTTGTGAACAATATGTTTGATTTTCATTGTCAAACTCTTCATACTTGCTCTGAACACAATCCTAGGGGGCATTTAAGAAGCTGTGTTCTTTTGTGAATGTGAATAAAATAGAATAGGAAGTTTTGAGAATTCCTTTATGTAAAGATAGTTCAAATGTTGTGTCATTATGTTGTAATGACTACGTTTAGACTTGTTGAACTTTAAATTCTAAGGCTGAAGTTCATCTATAAAAAGGTCTTTTGTGTGTGTTACTGGCAGGTCTTAGTTTGTAAATAGCTGTTTGTCGTTCACTTTGAATAATGACATTGGTTATCTATGTGAGTTTTGCCCAGAAATATAATTCCATGCCCATTCGGTCATCAAATTGTTACTACAGATTGTCCATATTTTGTCTTTCAGAAAGAGAAAAACAGGCCATAAAAGATCTTTATGCTTTAGAAAAATGGCATTTCACGGGTCGGAGATAGTAACAGGATTTTGAACCGCTCTATGTGGGGACAGATCGATACCTCATTTTACTATCCAAATTCGAACCACACTAGACAGGTTACCTGCAACGTCGCCACCTGAAGGTTTACCCACTGTTACGTTTGGGGTAACTGTATCAAGGGAGTTTGCCTAAGTATCAAATTGTATTTGTGTGTGTGTGTGTATACATGCATAGATTTGAAATTAAGAACGTAATCAAATCCTACTATATTTGTTTTTGGGTTTTGGTTATCCTCAATTTCTTCATTTTCAGATCAAGTTTTTCAGTTTTGTGTTTTCTTGAAAATGGACTAAAAAATGTACAACTTTTTTATTTTATTGATGGATCACCGGTAGCTCTTTGATCTCATCTCAAACTGGATTGTGAACCAAGACAGACTCCTCTTTCTGAATCCAATGTATTTGATGTCGTTTCATCTCTCAAAATAAACCCAATTATGAATATGACTCAGCCTAAAATCGATTTTACTTCATACGGTGGCCATACATACATACATACTACTATACATACATACTGGTAGAGGTGTTCAAACGGGGTAATATGAGAAACCGGCTTCGGGTTATAACCGAACTGGGTATTAGTCAAACCCAGGTTGTGTACTGGTTTCGAGGCATGAAAACCCATACCAACCCTAACTGGTTCAGGGTCGGGTTATAACCGGTTTGTCTCTAACCGGTTTTAAAACCGGATTATAACCGGTTTGTCTCTAACCGGGTTATAACCGGTTGTGTACTTTTATTTTAGATTAAACTTTGAGTACACATTCAAATACTAAATAAAACATCTTCAAACACTAAATAAAAACATTTTCAAACTTCAAACGAGGTCGTCTTTTAAACATCTTCATTAAACGTTTTTATTAAACATCTTCAACTAGATTTTCAATTTCAAGTCTTCAAGCATCTTCATTAAACATCTTCATTAAAATTATTCATTCAACTTCAAACATCTTCAACGAGGTCGTCTTCGGAGGTAGCCGAGCACGAAGCTTTCATTGAGAGCAATTTCTTCATCGGAACGTGAAATTGTAATACCCGCTTCCACCTCGACACCGTGTAGTTCTTGTTCAATGTCAAGTTCACCTTCAAGACTTGATTTGTCTTGTATACGTTCGATCGCATCTAAGTGATCCTTCTAGCAAATACACATCTCTAATGATGTCGGGGTGAGTCTTGTTCTTCGTATAGTTAATACCCTGCCACTAAGAGAAAAAGCGGATTCCGAAGCTACCATAGAAGCTTGGACACTTAGTAAATCTCTAATCGTGGCGGCTAGAATGGGAAATTGAGATTCCCTTCCTTTCCACCAAGCCAAAATATCAGAAGAAATGAAATCTATGGGTCCCATAGTGGACAAAAAGTCGGTTCCGGTATACCTCCCAAATTCGCTATTTGATGAATCACCCTCGCCTGTTTAGTGTTTTCATTTCTTAATTGATTATATGAGTTCGTCATCGGATTCGTGCTAGTATGAGTAAAATATGATGATGAAGCCGAGGTTGAACCAACATTTGTTGCATCATGTGTAGAAAAATAGTGTTGAAATAACTCTTTAAAACTTTTTTGAAATTCGTTGATTGCTTGTAGCGCATGCATTACGTTCTCATTATGACACTCCAAAGCAAAACTTATTTTTTTCGATAAGTAGTTCCACCCCGGTCATGTTCAAACATGGGTTCAATGCGGCGATACAAAGAATTGCTGGTGGCATTTCTTTAAAATATTTTCTTATTTTTGATTTCATAGGCTCAACCATTTTCTCATATATACCCTTGAATTCGTATTCGCTTATCGTTTCACAAATTAAAAAAAGTTGATTAAGTACCAAATGACCCGTGGGATAATAACACCCGATAATAAAATTGTTGCCTCTTTAAAAACTTTAAGGAATGCAGTTATTTTTCAATAGCATCCCAATTTTGGACCGAAAATGGTTGAACCTTACCCCTTTCCACAAGCATTTCATGAAAAACTTGTAAAGTATCTCTTTGGTGTAAATCACATTAAAACATTTTATAAGTCGAATTCCATTTTGTAGGAACGTCCCAATTAGGGGTTAAAAACTTATAATCCGTATCTTTACACAATTTCATATATAGTTTATATCTATGCCCACCCGAACAAAATAATCTTGTAACATTTGTTTAAAATTGTTTTTGGCCGCATTTACATCCCACACAGCAAACCCGTCTTGCACAACCAAGTTTATTATGTGTGCAACACATTGACTATGGTAAAAAATATCCCTCAAAGGCGGATTGTATTTTGCACGTCGTTAGTATTATTACTCGCGTTATCAAGTGATATTGAAAAAACTTTATCTTGTAGTTTAAAGTTATTTATTACATCTCGTAACATAATAAATAAATTTTCACCCGTGTGAGGATACTCAAAGTTTTCAAAAGCAATCGTACGCTTTATCATTTGCCATGTTTTGGGATCTACCCAATGAGCGGTAACAAAAAACTAAGAACCGGGCAAACCATGAGGAGCCGACCAAACATCCGTTGTTAAGTTTACACTTGTTTTTAAGTTTTCAAAACCATTTATTAAGTCCGTTTTAGGAGTTTTCCATACTTTTTTACAATCACGTCTAAGAGTAGAAGGGCTTACTCGACTATATCGTGGTTGAAAAACGCCTTGAATGACCTTAGTCAATCGCGGGTTGTCGAAGTGGTTGAAAGGAAAAACATCTTGAATCACAAATTGTACAAATGCTTGACGACACCGCTCCGCTGAATATATAAAAATACTCTTGTCTCGTGACTTCGATGATTGACCCGGTTTTGGAACGGATCGGGTTCCTTCACAATGTTTTTCGGTATGCAACTTTAACGTTGTGTTATAATCCTTGGACAAAAATTTCCCACATTTTTTACAATGCGTCATTTGCGTGCCATCCGACGCCTTCACCAAATCGTAGTTACACCAAATCGTTTGGTTTCGAGTTGTTGGTATTATTTCAATGATCGTTGGTGCATTCGAAGAACCCACACTGGTAGAAGCGGAAGAACTTTGAGTTGCCATTTTTTGAGCGTTTTCTTGCATTTTTACTAATATTTAGAATGTTTTGAGAGTGTTTAGTGTTGTGACTAAACCAAACTCAACATACCTCTTTATACTAAGTTTAGGATGGCAAAATGGTAAATAAAAGCTCAAAAAACGGCTAGATAACTGTCACAAATGGCTGTATTCTGACAGCTCCTTTGACTCTTCGACACACGTTTTGTTCGGGATTTGTTCCACGTTTTCGAGAGCTGAAACTTATATGATATGTTTGTTATACATAAAATCTTCAACTTTTATTAAATAAACTTATTATAGATCAAATCATCAAACATAAAGTTAAAACACATCATTATTAATTTATTATTATTATTATATATAAAAACCGGGTTCTACCCGGGTAGCCGGGTCCAGAATAACCGGTTCTTAACCGGTTCTATTGGTATAAAAAGCAAACTGGGTTCAAACCGTCGGGTATTCCAAAACGCGAACCGGGTTTGGTCAAACTCAGGTTTGACCGGTTACGGTTTTGGTTTTTTTTTACACATCTACATAGTACATACTGGTCCCTAGTTTTAGTTTGGTGTCAGTTTCAACATTTTGGACCCAGCAACTAACTTATGAGTGATCATATTATTGAAGGAAATCGAAAATAAGAAAAAAGAGTTATGCAGAGAAGATTGGTTAATGTCATTTGATTTAACTAACACAATATAAGGAAAGAAAATATTATTATAACTTATATTTTAGAAAAATCACATTCTATATTTTGTATAAGGAAATATGCAGAATCTAAATTTCTACCCGTTAAATAAAAATTAAGATTCATTCGCCCGCCCCCATGTGTATTCTGACCAATCTTCCAAACTCTTCTCTTTCACTCACTCACTCACTCACTAGCAAATAAAAGAAGAATAACAATAAAACTAGTAGTACAGAAAGCCAGTCTGTCTGTTACATAACACAACACAACACAACAAATAATCACCATCATTCATGTCTACAAATTCCCTTTCCATAAAAATATTTCTATCAACTAAATTAAGTTACACACTTTCTTTACTTAAAAATGAGGAGGAGTGGGTGTGTTTGTGACATGTTGGCATGTCTTTTGGTGATCATGTTGGTGGTATTGAAATGTTGCTTAGTTGGTGGTCAAGTGGTGACATGTTCTGGAATAGTACCGATGGTATATAGGAACGATAAAATATCGATAACGGATTTTGGTGGAGTAGGAGATGGTAAAAGGTTGAATACGAAAGCGTTTAATGAGGCGATTTATAGGATTAAGCATTTGAGAAGGAGAGGAGGGACATTGTTGTATATACCTCCTGGTGTTTATTTAACCGAGAGTTTTAATCTTACTAGCCGTATGACTTTGTACTTGGCTAAAGGTGCTGTTATTAAAGCCACCCAGGTATCTAGCTCTCTCTCTCTCTCTCTATATATATATATATTCTTCATTAGATTAGATTAGATCCACTTGCGATACTTTGATAATCTCTATACTCATAATTACACATTTTGCTGTACGTTGTTCGTAATATAATGACAATTTTTACTCACTATTGTTATATAGATAGATAGATAGATGTGGATTACTGATGTTGCTTAGAATTCGACACAAAGTTTGTGGTGTTGTGTTAACTTTTGGTTAGATGTAGAGGCAGATTGTATTTCCATATCCAGTTTACATTACAACTCAAAAATTTTACAGCTTTCTGTGGTTCTTGTTTTGTTAACGCCAAACTCAAATCAAGAGACTGGGCACTAAAAAAGACAGAGGATTGTTTTTTTAGCATTCTTAAAACAAAATAACTAATAATTATGGGGAAAGTATACCTACTGCGGGCCCACATCCATGTTGAGTACTGTCGCTCTGAAATTTAATGTGTACATTTAATAAAATTTAGGGGCAAAATATATTTTTTTTTCTCACAAATCTAAATTACCTATCATTTTCCCAATAATTATACCATTCATAAGTATGGTTTTGTTTTTGTGACAGAAGTTAGATTCCTAAATGGCTAAATTTCAGTGCAAAAGTGAGGAAAAAAGTTGTCGTATACAGTAAGTATTATTTTTTGTTAACGGCAAAGATGAAATATTTATTAAAAAATGTCATCTAGCAAGATATAGAAAAGTACAAACACCAGTAACTATTATCTAAAACTGTGGGCGGATGTTGGTGAGAAAATAGACCAAGAAAGACGAGCAGTGTAAATCAAGCGGCCGGCTTATAGACCACACTTCAATAGTTCTACCCTTACAAATGCGTCCATTTGTTATTTTGGTCGGTTGGCTACCATTAGTGTTAGGGGACCGGTTATTGTAAAACAAGTATTAAAGTAAAACAAATAGGATAAGATCTTGACCATTGGATCATAATAAAACTGATGCACGAAGATTCATATAGCGCAAATATATACACTGATGCACGAAGATTTTCATGATTCCCAACGATTTTCAGTTAAGATGAAAGGATTGTTTTATTTGTTTTACTTTAATACTTGTTTTATTTGAACCATAACCTAGTGTTAGAATTGCATTTTCCCACACCTCAATATTTTAATAAAAAAAAGCATGTGATTTATTTAATAATATTCACCTGCATATATTTTCTCAATTTAAATATCTAAAACATGATTAGCAATTTTTTATAGTTTAATTCTTTAGTAGCATTCTTATGTAGATAACAAATCATGTTTAAACTAAAGAAGTAGTCTGCTAATCAAGTCTGTACTAATCTCCATTGGTTTATGGGTATGTTCACTTGACTGACGTGCAGTAACTAATTCAGCAGCTATTAACCCCAAAGGGATGAACGATACGATAGTCAAATGGCCGAACACTGTTAATTTCACTCGACTGATGTAAGGTTTCGCTATGTCCATTTCAGAACACTGCAAACTGGCCTTTGATAGCTCCCCTGCCTTCTTATGGAAGAGGGCGAGAACTTCCTGGAGGAAGATACATGAGCTTCATCCATGGAGAAGGTCTCCATGATGTGATTATTACCGGTATGTTGAAATGTGATTCTTCGAGTGCACTCTAACTTATTGGTTTTTGTGTTAAAGTCTTCTGATACGATGGTTGATGAAACGTTTTCTTAGGCGAGAATGGGACAATTGACGGACAAGGTGGAATTTGGTGGAACATGTGGAGGCAGAGGACCTTGCGATTCACTAGGCCAAACCTTATCGAGTTCAAGGACTCTAGAAATATCATCATCTCTAATGTGATTTTCAAGAACTCCCCATTTTGGAATATTCATCCTGTATACTGCAGGTACTTCCACAGCATAATCTGTATAGACAGAAAGTTCATTTACAACTGTAGACCATAATCACAGTCTCATCATGCTAAAATTAATCTAAATATGTATCTGCGTAATGATTCTTGATACTAACACCATGGGTCAGAATATAGATGCATATATATCCTACTAACATCTTTTAACTTTACGTCTTTAAATAAGAACAGCCATGTTGTTATTCGGCATGTCACAATATTGGCTCCACATGACTCTCCTAACACTGATGGAATTGATCCAGGTATGTAATGTAAATACAGACTCCTTTGTAACCAAAATGTCAGAGTATATGCCGCATAATCACTGATTGTTCCCATTTTTTCAGACTCAAGCTCACATGTTTGCATAGAAGACTCCTACATCTCCACAGGAGATGACCTGGTGGCAGTGAAAAGTGGCTGGGATGAATACGGGATTGCATATGGTCGACCTAGCAATGACATCACAATCCGCCGGGTCACAGGATCCTCTCCATTTGCAGGAATTGCAGTTGGAAGTGAAACATCAGGAGGGATGTATAATGTATTTGCAGAGCATATAACTCTTAAAAACATGGGAGTTGGAATCCATTTAAAAACAAACATCGGTAGAGGGGGAATCATAAGAAACATCAGTGTGTCCGACGTTTACATGGTGAATGTTCGTAAAGGAATCAAGATTGCTGCTGATGTAGGTGACCATCCTGACGGGAACTACAACCCGAATGCCCTTCCCGTCCTAAAGCATGTGAGGATAACAAACGTGAGAGGCAGAAAGGTCCAGCAGGCCGGTCTAATACACGGTCTGAAAAATTCACCATTTACGGATATTTGCCTCTCTAACATCAATCTTTACGGCACTACCGGTTCGAAATATGCCCCATGGAAATGCTCTGATGTTAGTGGAGGTGCCATTGAAGTTCGACCCTCGCCCTGTTCAGAGCTTATTGGCACTAAGGGTACATGTTCCCATCATTCCTGAATCTTTAGCTGGTTCAGCTATGACTGTTATTGTATTTCTCTATATATACCAAAATTATAGGAAATCAAAACTCATACCTCATTGTAAGATCAAGTAATATCAATTATAAATGTCATAGCACCCTTTTTTCCAACCAAATATATGAGGCATCACAATCACACCGAGTATTATCCTATACCAAAATGTAGCAGGCGCACGAAACTCCAACTACCATATCTTAGAATACACTGTCTATGTATTTTTGAACGGCAAATTTCTTACAATACCTATATTACTCCCAAATAAGCCTAAATACGTATGTGCCAAGGATTGATCCATGGACTTACAAGTTACACCCCAAGAGGCAAGAGGGAGCCCATACTCACATTGGTCAGTTTACTGTGATATGATTCATGAAATTGTGAACAAAACATAAGCGGTGTTGACCATCAACCTTGAGATAGCACTTATCGGAGACGTTGACCATGGAATAGTAAGTAACAATGTATGTTACATGATAAGTAATTTGAAGTTGCATATATATATAAATGTGATGAGAATTGAAACACACATTGTTGTTCAGCATATATTAGTTTTATTCATTCATTCATTCATCTAATCTAATCTAATCTAATAATAAGAAAGAAATACGATACACAAAAGTCTGTTGTTTTGGCATATATATATATATATAATTAAAAACAAAACAAGAAGTGAAGTGAGATTACAACAACTGATGATCATAACTCAAACATATTCCTTGACTAGACGTCACGACATATTAATATTAATAGATCATTATATATAATAAATCACTTCCACAATACACGCAACCAAACGATATCCTCATCATCGATTAATCAATCAAAAGCATGTTTTAGAAACTTGCTAATGGCCCTCATGAAACCAACGCCTTTGTGTTGTTGATGATGATGATGATGATAATGATGCATTTGAAGCTTGTCCCCATCGATCTCGTATTTTGGCTCTGCTTCATTGTCGACGCCGTCATGGTGACGGCTGTGGTGACCGTATTCACGCTTAAACTCTAACCACCTGGACGGAACGTGATCACCGCTGGTCAAAACGACTTCGTTTCCACTCTTTTCTAGTTCCAAATTATTATTATTATTGATGTGAAAGTAGTTGCGGCATGGATGACGTCGGACGAATCTAAACGGAATACGAGGATGATCGTTATAGAAATGACGATTGATCTGATTTGATCTGGTAAACCTGATTGGATGCATGGTAACAAATAATGTTTGAGTGGTGGTCTCGGATTCCAAAGGAAACTTTGTTGTTTCGCTGCTGGTGGTCGTGATTTTATGATCATCATTTGGGTCTGATGATTTTGTACTCAAAACGACGCCGTTTGATACATGATCATGATGAATAGTGGTGATGGATAGGGGACGGAACGCGGCGGAGATGGTGAATAACAAGAATACGATGGTGGTGAAGACGGTGACAGTTTTCTTCATGGTGACTGATTGGTGGTTAATCTTCTTCAGATGGATTGTGTGTGATTTATAGAAGGAAAAAAACAAAGGGGGAAAGTGGTGAATGAATGAAAGTGCGGATCGGAAGCGTCCACGTGGATGGATATTTGGTGGGAAAAAGGTTTCTGTGCCGTTGGATTCATTTTGTGGGGACCATAACGAAATAAGAGCTTGTGTGTGACTTTTTCACCCACGTCCGTTTCACGCGACTACTGTATTACTATTAGTATTTAAAAAATAAAAATAAAAAATCAATGTTTATTTTAATCTAAAGGAAATTGACATATATGATTAATAAAAATAATAATGAGTTTTTATATGGTCATGCATTGCATCACGTACAAAATTTTAAATTATTCAATCATTAACTAGATAATACATAATTACTATTATTTTTTTTTTTGACAATTGACTATTATTCACAAATGCCTCACCACCAAATAGTAGTCAGGCTTCAACAAATCCTGAGTTACAACATATCAAAATTATACCATTCTTGCATACTCATAACAAGACTTTTATTTCTATTTCTAAACCAAAAAAAACTAATAGATTTAATATCCGAAACCATCATTTCCTTGTTTATAACTCCGTTAGCAAACTTCCTTTCATTTCTCGTCTTCCAAATAATCCAACAAGTAATGAACACAACACCTTTAAGGATTTGTCTCTTCGTCTTGCTGAGACCTGGGATCTTGTAGACTTGGAACACATCATTAACCGAAAAGAAGAAAAAAGGTTGGACTTTACACCAGGAGCACACCTGATACCAAACTTCCATCGCTACTTCACACGAAAAAAAGAGGTGCTCAACTGTTTCATATCATTTTGTTTGACTTCCTTTAATGTACTTTATATTTTTAATTTTCAACTTAATCTCCATGAATAATCTACCATCAAAAGGTTAATATACTCATTTTGTAATCTTTCATTTCAAATGTTCAAGTTGTTTTGCCATCTACCAATATATATATATATAAGAGCATGATAAATTCATTCTTTAAAAAACAAGAATCCTTGAATGGGTTTTAACTTTGATTTATAGCCATTAGATTATATTAATTATTTTATCTTTGACTTATTAATTAGTCAATGACAATATTAATACTCATACTTTATATAATTAGTCAAAATATATCTTCTTAATTATAATAAACTTAATATTATATACTTCAAATATTAACGAGAATCGTATCTATATTTTAAAATCTCAAATCTTTGGATGGTTTGAAATGGTTTTATGACAAGCTTTTGCTATATTCATTAATTGGAATGATTGTTTTTTTTTAACGACAAATTTAGGTTCAGCGACATTTTCTTTTTATATAGCTAATTTCAATTTCAGGGGAAACTCATTATATGAAAACCCACGTCTCCATTCCTAAGAGCATTTTTGCTTACTCCACCATTTTGAACCAAGACCTCAAAGTTTTAATAAAAATTATTATAATGCAACGGATATATACTTGTAAGCCACTAAAAGTAATATCAAATAATTACAATCCAATAATAAAATATTATTTTCAAACTTCATAAGCAACCCAAAATAATATTAAAATATACGACTTATCATATTTAACAAGTGGACACTAAATAATATTTAATTTTAACAATATATAAATAATAAAAAGGACAAAATTAAAAACTCATTTCAAAATTGCCTCTAAAGAAGGTTTTGTCTTTAAAAAAGGAAAAATAAATTCGAAATAAATTTTCTTTATTATAAAAAACCAATTCAACCAGAAAAAATTAGACGGTATTTTCCTTGGACGGTTGAACTAAAAATAACAAGCATAGTTAAGTCAAAGCGGTTCAATTGGTTAAACCGGGCGCTTCAAACCGGTTTTTAAACATTGCATTTCTCTTTCATCTTTATATGTTTCTAAAATATTTTATTCTCTATCCCAATAGTTTATCTACCAATATATATAAGAGCATGACAAAATAAAAATTAAAGAAACAAGAACCTTTAGATGATTTTCAACTTTCAGTTACAACCTTTAGATCTAAATAATAATTTTATCATTGACTTAATTATTAGTCAAATTTAACATTAGTCATTCTACTTTATATAAATAGTCATGTCATAAATATTTTTATTTTTAACTAATATTTAATTAATTATACAATGTTCTACTTTTAACGTTTATAATTACATTTGTATATGTGAATCGATATTCTTCCGTATTCACGCATATGTTATATGTTCTTTATTATTATTGTTATTATTATTATTATTATTATTATTATTATTATTATTATTATTATTATTATTATTATCATTATCATTATTATTATTATT
>JAOXNX010000033.1:33002810-33017383 GCA_028566075.1 Solidago caesia
TAAACGAGTAATCTGTCTTAACAGTACATTTCTTATCTTTGAATAGGTTTTTACTGATGCTTTTTAATTTGTAAAGTCTATTATGTCGTAGATTTTACCCTTTTTGTTAAAGTAAACTAAATTTCTAGCCTCTCTTATGTCGTAGATTATACTTTGTTCTGCTGTGAAGCTTTTCCGGAAGGGAAAGAAGGATACAACGATTGGAGAGGTATAATAAAAAGCCGACAGTGCAATCTATATTCAGTTCTTTACTTACCCACCTATCTAATCAAAACTTGCTATTGATACATTTAAACAAATTCTATATCGATGTTTGCAAATCAACTAAGATACCACCAGTTGGAATAATGGAACTTTCATGCATGTGTAGAGTGCTAGGTGATCAGGTACCCACTTGCACTTATCAATCGAATTTCTATCTTTCAAACAAAACCTTTTTTTAAAGAAAATCCTGATTAAATGATGTCATTTTGTAGGGAATCCTCAAACTTGGACAATCTCGTGATGATAAATTAAGGAGAGTAACCTTGCAGGTAGATGAAGCAGACATCATGTTTGCATTGCAGGTATAAAAGAAAACCATCTTCCATTTTCCTAAATGTGATATTTTCATTTGTTTGTTGAAGGCTTGCATCAATTTTAACCCATTTATGGTAAACCGGGGGATTTTGGTTTGGGTTATTATTAGATCAAATGGGTAATACATAAATCCTTCTAAATCGTTTTATAGGAAAAACCATGAAGTTGTTACCTGACCCGCTTATTTTGCCACCTCTAACCACCTGGCATGTCGTTTGATGTTCATGTTTTTAATCCAACTTACATCTCATAAGCTTCTGATGTTGTGCCGTGCTTGACTACAAATGTTTCAAACTGAGTTTGTCTATGGTGCAATGAACACACAGCAGCAAAGGTCAGCAATATTGACAGGCTACGAATGGAGTCATTAGAGATGAGACCCTCTCACCCTCTTGCAACTCACGGTTCCTATCATGTTTGTACAGGTAAAACAATTAACCTTTATGAAACAATAGCATATGCAAAAATTGCTGACATATGGGCCTCTTTTTTAAACAAAGTCTTCTCTTTTCTCAAAATTCGCAGCAAAACCAACTATTTTAATGTTGGTGTTACTTCGAATAAATCATTGCTTTTTATCTTTGTTTGACATAGGGTGGTAATGATGGTTTTTGTCCACTGGCATCGTTGGAATTCGTTAGAAAAAAATTAAAAGCTGCAAATGCTTTGCATGTCATTGAAAATGGTGACCACTCATTCCAAATCGCAAAGAAGAATCTTGAGTTAACTGGTATGACTCATGAAGAAGCAGAAGAACGTGCTGTTGAAGCTGTTGCAATGTTTGTTTCACAAATCAGAGGGGAAAAGGTCAACAAAGGGTCTATAAGTAAGTTTGTATGAGTGATATTATTTTTTGTATATACTGGCCCATATCATATTATCAGCGTAATTGTAATATCTGGTGTAGAGCATTAGATTTTTATGTCTTGCTTCTGAAATTTAGTCTTGCTGGAAATGTAATCACTGACATTAATTGGTAGTTGAGAAACAAGTTACTGTCATTTATTAGGAATTGCACACAAAAGAAACATAATTCTAGCACACCAGTTTCAATACAGTTCTACAACCAGAAGTTGTGATTTATTGAACACACACACATTTATGGATAGAGTAGTCCTCCGCTCCTTAGGTATGGTTCACATGAGCATCATTGTCACTTTCACTGTCACTGCTGCTGCTGTCTCTATCTTTACATTTACTGATTTACATTCATTTCCCTTCTTTCTCGAAATTTTCTCTCTTTTCTTGTGATCACCAATTCTTGGTATGCAGTTGCTCATGCCCGATTCTTTCTTTTTCCCCGCGTTTACACCTCCAGAACCATTTAACTGGTTTTGGCCAGGGTTCGTCCGGTGCACATTGTTGTGTTGATCATAGTAGTGCATCTGGTCAGCCACTTCATTGTAAGCCGAATTAGTCATTTCTTCCATTTTATTGGCAAAAGAATGTATGTTTTCTTTACGCTGGCAGGTGCAGGTGGTGTTACATATGTTCTGGGCATTTGCTGGGACATGGTTAGTTGAGTGGTGTGGTCAACTGGCCTTTGGCACTGGATTGAAGCTATTGTAGATTAGTTTTTCTGTGGCTTTATCGACTGCACACACATTGGATTCCCATATTGCAAATCTGCAATTGGATTCTCATTTTCTTCCATTTTTCTTTACAACTTTGTTTTTTGTTAGTGCCTTACTGTAGTACTTGCCCACGTTGTTCGATTTCGTTCAACATCTTAAAAGTCACCGAGTATAATTCCTTATTTCTAGCTCAGAGTGTGTACTCTTGGCATTGCATCTTCTAAAATAGAAAGTTTAATGTGCAGTGGTGATGAAACTATGCAACAGGACTTTCAAGAATCGTCTAGTTTGTCAGGTGGAATGTTACCATGTATGTCAAAAGACTTGGGCGAACCAAAACATGATTGACTTAGCTTAGACAAAGTGAGGTAGTAGTATCAAATTATCAGATCTTGAAACATAACATCTATCGAGTACATCGTTTTATGAGGCTAGAGTTTTAAGAGTCAAATTTGGAGCAAGTTTGTGTGCGAACAATATAGGTCATGATTTAACAATATAAGAAAATTTGTTTCTAGTTAACAGAATGGTACGAGTATTTTATATGAGGTTACCCATTTGTGTTTCATTGAGAAATCCACCATGTATGTGGTATAGTAAAAACTTTTAGGGGGCGTTTAGTTAGGAAAAACACCTCTTGTTTTTCATTTTTGTTTTCTAAGAAAACATGGAAAACAGAAAACTTGAGAAAGAAGTGGTTAATGTAATCAGCCAAATACTAATACCAATGATGTATATGTTGTGCTTATACATGAGAAAGATGGGGTAAAGGTGGTGTGGTAGAGATGCTAAGAACCAGTTATAACGAAGACGACTAAGTAAGCTTGAAGAAAGATACGAGTCGAGCACAATTGAAAATTTATTTTAGACTTTAGTGATTATGCAGTGGCAAACGGGTGGTGGTTTAGACTATTGGGACGCCGTTACATGTAAAAATCGCTTAACAAAAAGCACTAGTCAAATAGGACATACAATATAGTAGGGGTTATATTTCAAAATTGGCTCCGACGGTTTTGGAATTCCACGCTGCTTGGAAGTGCATGATTGCTTTCAGATAACTGTATTTGTAAGTTTCAAGTCAAAGTTAGAATGAGAATTTAACTCAACTCACCAAATATTGTAATATCAAGGGTGTTGCAAGAGCAGGATTGATATTTCCAACGATCACCACATGGGTCCTTGAAACATTTGAAATACTCGCACACTTTAATAGGATCAGCTTTCATGAGGAGGTCACTTTTCATGGCTGTGGGGAAAGAAATGATCATTAGTCATTACATGTACTAGGCAAACCAAAACAGACACATAGAGATGGCATTTTTAACCCATTTACCTAGAAAAGGGTTGATTCTGGTTATAAAATAACTCTAACGGGTCAAGTAGGTCATATTCTAAAAACTTGGTTAATATGATACTGGTCAAATGGGTTAAAAGCGACCCGCAGTGTACTTAATGCTTATAGTTCGCTTTATTAAGAAAAAAGTACTTCTAGAATATGGTTTTCGTAGTTCTAACTAGTATATTACTTATTAGTCCAACTCAAGGTTTTTTGACACGTATATGAAACCACCATGTCTGACCCGTATTGAAAAGTACCCATTAGTTAACTTGACTGGCCCGCCCATTTTGTTACCTCTATAAAAAACAATCAGGCTTACCATTGTTCAGCAGGAGTTCCCATGAATGATCTCCCTAACATGTTTTTCAAAGACTGTTCTTGGGTTTCTTCTCTTGGCACTAAGGGACTCTTCGAAGTTTTGAATTACTTTCTTAATGTCCTCTTCCTTTGGTACCAAACTAGTTGCCAATAACAGGTTGACCAGCTAGTGAGAAAAATAAAGAAAGGGTTAACAAAAAGATTTAAAACACTAGGCAAAAACACAAGTGATCTGGCAATGATAACAAAAAACAATGTTAAGAGTATCAATGCAAGATTTTTTGTTTCTATATGCGGTAGCAAGTAGAGACTAGAGAGGGGTTTGGAAATGAGAAAGAAGAAAGAAAGAAGTATTAGAAGATTACTCATGGAGTAAATGGCCATATAACATAAACTTACATCAAATAAAACACTCTAATTTGTTATAATAGAAAGCAATGATCTTGATATTCAAGGAGAAAAACCAAATAGCAACATGAGTGACTATTGAAACAAACCTGCAAAGCTGTTTCGAGCTCTGAAGAAGAGCATCCACCAAAAGTTATTTTATGATCTCCAACATCTACTTCGAAGGATATTTCCTTATCATCAAGCATATTTGCTAGTACTGATGGTCTATAACCAAAGATACCAGCTTCGTTGGCAATGTCGACACCAGCTGGGCATGAGACATGTTCATTAGCTAGAAGTTCATGCAAACCGCAATATGCATAACCTGTAAACACAACCTGTTCAAGCAGCTCATATCAATCACACAAACCCCCATCTTGGAGAAAACCCCAGATCTAGTCATTTAATCAGCAGTGCGAAAATGAGTTCCAGCTCAAATGTATACAAGTGTATGAAATCAGGGACTCGGTAGTTGATACAAATTTAAAGGATGACAAAAGATCCAATGATCACTCTCGCATGCAGATTTAAGGCAAGTGATTGCAATACTTCAGTCACAAGAGGCAAATCACAATAAAAATAAAAACTCTGCAAGGAATAACGTATTATATATAAAGGAATGTGACTTTATAGTGTCCAACAGTTTTCAACTATTTCATTAAATTGTGGGATTCTTGGGGAAAAAAAGTATAAAATATTCTATGTCAAATCTGTAAACTTTGTATGTAGCAATGAATACCAAATAGGGTCAAAAGGATAGTGGATGATTTTGAAGAGTTAAATACATGCATCATTCCATGGATGTAAATGAACACATCAAACAAGTAACCAACTCTGACCAATTCATGTAAGCTGAAAAAAATAACAACAAATAGCATTAAAGTACCAATTTCGAGAAAACTTAAATAACTCTAGAAATACTGATATCAATAACAAAAAAATTGTGAATATCGGAGTTAAGATAAAGCCATAATAAGCAATCTCAATATTCGAGAAATACTGTATGAAGAATAAGGTAGTTGCAGCAAAAGAGCAAGTTGTAAAACCATAAACCGTTTGATTACAGTGATACAGCCATTTCTCCATGCACTTTCCCTGGATTTGTGCATGTTTGGAGATAAAAATAGGAAAGAACCCTCATGCCTATATTTATTTAACTTAATTATTTTTATGTGGCAGGCATTTCACATTTTATGCTTTAAGAACAGAAGATTACGGCTACCAAAAATATGAACTAATATTGGGTGCATAAAAACAAACATGTGCTGCAAGAAAGTATGTTCACTTGTAACACACGGCATTTGTCATTATGAGCTCTGTGGCTCCAATAACAGAACATTCAGACTCTTGGACAAGACTCCTGCACCAGAAAAAGATGGGAGTGCCAATAAAGACAAACATAAGCTGGAACCAAGTGCACTACAATGCTACTTGGCAAAATGGAAGTCAAGATAAGTAGGTAGCTGTAGTAACAGGATACATGTCATTTGTTACCATAGGCTGTAAGAGTATTTTACTTGTAACCCAGCGAGTCTATTACTGAAGTTCATTTTCACTTCTAGAAGAACAAAATCCATCATAAGAATTCCGACTAATTGTTCACTGCCATATTAAGATTCCAATTGATAATGGCTTCTAACTTATGTAGGTAAGTGCCTATCTGCTAAGAAAATTGTGGTGTGCCTAAAATGTAGGCCTAAAAAGGAATGAAGAAACATGGCAGAATCAAAGGTAAAGATGACAAGAAAGAAAAAGTGTAAGACATGTGTCAGGAAAAGAAACTTAATGTTACCAATAACAATCTGATCTGATAATAACCGATCATAGATTTCCAAATGAAATGTGATAATCAGCAGCCTATGCGGTCCCTAATCCTTGATCAACCTACAAAACCCCAAGGATTCTGACATTTTTCCGGGATTCGAAAATAATCAAAACATATGATAAGAAACAGATACAACCATATTAACAACTAACCTATAAAAGTACCGAAATTGGAAATAAACTTTCTTGATACAATAACTAACCCCCATCAATAACAATAGTTTGTGGCCGATAACTAAACATTATGAAACATCCCGTGTATCCCAATGAGTAGGGAGGTCTTTCAAAATCGTAAAAAACCCTACAAACACAATAAAGATGAGATCTGACAGCTCAATAACCAAATATATAATCTGTTAACTGAAACTAACTCTACCATATGAAGAAGAAAAGAAAGATTGTAATGATAAACCGTATTAAAAACAAACCAACCAGGATCTTCAAGCATCACCAAGTTGATTGCCTTGCTTTCATTATATCTAAATACATAGACCAGGGGTACAAGTAAACTAACATAAAGAAAAGTTGCAGAGATTACCTGAACCAGTTATCATGAACTCCTTAGAATAAATATGCAAACGATACTTTCTCAAATCTGCAGAGTACCATTGTTTAGCCATTAACGATGACTATAAAATATATGTACTGCACAAGGCAGGAAAACATCAGTTACCATGGAAGGAAATAAGGTCAGATACAACCATCCATACGTGATGGACCACAAATCTCAATTTCTCAACATCCAACAAAAACCCTACAAGCACACAGGTCACTCCAAAAATGTAACTGAATAAACGATAACTTAACAGTCATTGTCAATAAATTCACACTAGTGCAAACAACTTTGTCATGAGCTCTTTTAACAAGTGAATGATTTACAACTGAAATTGATAACTGACAAACTAGGCAGAACAGGTTCTGCACAAAATCCAACAAACATTAAATAATATCTACTAGCTCCAAATAAAGGTTTTTTAAATAAAAGACAACTAAACAGAGCAACTATCACCCGTGAAAAGAATTATCACAGCGCTTTCCTACTGCAAAATGTGAAGTCCCTAATTCTAGTCATAATAATGTGACTGAAAAATGATCATAATGAAGAAATACGAAGAACAACCTTTAACAAAGATTAAGAGCCTGAAATCTGTACACCAAGAACTCCTTGGATACACAAACTACATGATAATGATTTTAACAGTAAGAAAATATGTTATAAAATAAATTATGAAGATGAAGTAGATCTAAGGGCAAAGGACAAAGGAGAACATATACAAAAGATCTGATTGCTATTAACAGAACAAAAACCTACAAACACAAAAGAAAAATAATCTGTTCACCAATAAAATGTAACTGTGAAATCAAAAAAAAAAAAAAACTGAATAGAATATAAGAAAAGATACATTCAACTAAATATTACCAATAACAATAGACGGATGATAATAACCAGTCATAGATTTCCAAATAAAATGTGATAATCAGAAGCCTATGCCGTCCTAACTCCTTCATCAACCTACAAAATCCAGAGTATTCTGACTATACTTCGGGATCAGAAAATAATCAAAACATATGAGAACAAATATATACAACCAACCAAAATTTGACGACACAATGTACCATCAACAGTGGTCTTACAGTTCAAACCAGAGGATCAATAATTATCCAGCTGCAAGATAATGAAAAGCTACCGAGGCATTTTAATCTTGGAACAAACAAAAATACCCATGAATAGAACAAAATAGAGCAGCTATCAATAAAATGTTACTCCACCCTATGAATAGAACTACCACAACCCGGTCATACAGCAAAATGCAACGTCATGAATTATTTGGTTTTATGTTATTGTCCTGTTAAATCCCAAAATCCTTAAACCTGAAATTCCCTAATTCTAGTTATAATTTTGTGATTGAAAATTGAACATGGTTGAAGAAATAAGGAAAAGAACCTTTAAGCCGTAACAGATTACTTTCGATTTGAGATTTATCATCAAAATCATCAATGGCATTGATGGTATCCGCCAATCTGGTCTTAGTTTCTTGAACTTGGACTCACTTGATCACAAGAAGAATTGAACAAATTATGAGCAAAAAAAGGTAACAGTAAGAAGGTAATAGAACACTCGGATTAATCTTATTGCTAGAGGGTACAGGAGCTGGTGGCCGGCCAGCAATCACACAACAACCTACATACATGCAAGAAGCAACCATACCATTGGAACTGATGTTATCCAGTCATAACTTCTTGAACCTACAACCACTCAATAACAAGAAAAATTGAATAAAACCATTAAAAAAATGCAAATATTGTGTGCATAAAACAGTAACTGTAAGAAGGACCATGAACACTTACAGCGACTGGATTGCTAGGAAGTGATATAGCAGGTGCCATTAAATTTTTGACAACCAACCAAACCCTGCAAATGCACAAAAAATAATCTGACTACTCTATAATATGATACGAAAAACCCGTTGAGCAAAATACAAAATAAAAAAGTAAACAATGGACCAACAACTACATCTTACTCCACCCTGGCTTCCTATGAAAGGAAAAACATGGGCCAGCCCGTCAAGATAAGACATTGATATGACCATCCCAGCATGACGACAATGCATGAAATTAAACCATACTAACAACAAATTAAATCAAGAAATTAAGGTCTTGAAACATCATCAATTGTTGATTGTCTTGCTTTTGTTTAATATCTGAATACATACAAATTAACAAACATGAACATCATCATCAATAAGAACATAGACAAGTCTGTATCTAATGCCTCTAAAGGTACGAATCACCAATAAAACCAAAAAGGGGGAAATATGGTATAGAAAAACCAAAATCATCCGACAGCATAGATCCAATTGTATGTTTCTGTCTAGCAGCTATATAACCAAAGTAGATAAAGATGTCAAAGATTCCCAAACAGTAGGTTCAAAACCACTAATAATGAAAAGCTGTGGTTATGTTAAAAAATAAGTGGCATGCAAAATAGTGTATGTCACAACTCACAAGGAAAAGAAAACATACCTGCGTATGGTCGTATAAAAGGCATTTAAACCAATAAATTCGTTAGTGAAAAGGAAAGAATGCAATACGTCTTCATATTGGCAGACATAGAACTTCTAGGTTCTCCAATTCAACTCCCAATAGCATGCTCAGACGAATCAATCATCGGCACTGCTACCATGTTCCCAATCCTCTATTTTCTGGACCATCATTATGCAGAGACTGTTTACAGACTTATCCCCTATATGAAACGGCTAACAATGAGACTTCACAGCCAATAACTGCCAACCTGTCCATAGTTTCCCGTGCATGCACTCTTACAGGGACCTCGCATTGAGAAGGATCAGTAACAAAAACATCTATATCAGTAGCTGGAGTATTATGATCATGTATTTGCAAATAATAACCAGTTACTAGTGCGTGAAATCCATGTTGTGCGGTGTGGCCTATATTGGCATGCCATACTATCAAGACAAAAAAAACTCTCGAGGTGTCTTTCATATTATAAAATAGTCCAACTCAGTATATCTATTAAAACCAATTTCATGTTCATATTTATATAGCAAAACAAGCACTTCCTTTATTAAATTTTTTTTTTCAAAGCTAAATCCATATGATATCAAACAGTCCATTTCTGGTCTATTTATTGAAGCTGATCACATGTTTAAGTGTACACCACAAAAAAAAAAAGAACTTGCCTCATTACGTATTTGAATCATTCTTGTTTTAAAGCTAGTTTTATATGATATCGAGTTGTACATCTCTAGTCAACTTGTTGCAAGAGAATCAACTGACTACATAGATACTTCTAGTAGGGGATTTCAAAAGCAATTGGAACTTTAATAACATATGCAACCCCAATAATAAAAATGTCAAAATCACAAAAGATAGGAGAAGTCAAATGCAAATGCAATCTCCACTACAAGAACAACCTACATACATACGATCAACCCTCAAGTACAAGCCTCAAAGTACAAGAAAAGTTGAAACAGACGTTTAGGTGCTCTAGTATGTGAATACAAAAGCAATTGAACAGCTCAAAAACATATGTAACCTCATTATTAAAAACGCCAAAACCACATAAAGTGGGGGGAGTCAAAAGCTAAAGCAATCTCCACTACAAGAACCTACAAACACACGATCAACGGTCAAGTACAAGCCTCAAAGTACAAGAGAAGCTGAAACGAGTGTTCGGGTGTTCTAGTAGTGGGGAATACAAAAGCAATTGAACACCTTAAAAACATATGCAACTCCATTATTAAAAAAACAAAAAATCCGCATTAAGTAGGGAAAGTCAAAAGCTAAAGCAATTCCCAGTACAAAAACCTGCATACACACGATCAACCCTCAAGCACAAGCCTCATAGTACAAGAGAAGTTGAAACAAGTGTTCGGGTATTCTAGTAGTGGATGGAAAATACAAAAGCAATTGAAAACTTTATTAACTTATGTAAACCCAATTCCCATTAGCAAAGCATTAAAACCACATAAAGTAAAGGGAATTCAAAAGCAGATGCAAACCCCTCTACAACAACAATCTAAATACACACGATCAACCCTCAAGTACAAGCCTCAAAGTACAAGAGAAATTGAAACGAGTGTTTAAGTGTTGTTGTAATTAGGGAATACAAAAGCGTTTGAAAATCTTTAAAAATATATGTAATCTTAAAATCACTAAAGTGGGGAAACTCAAAAGCTAAAGCAATCCCCGCTACAACAACCACCTAAATACACACGATCCACTCTCAAGTACAAGCCTCAAAGTACAAGAGAAGTTGAAACGAGTATTTAAGTGTTCTAATAGTTGAGAATTGCAAAAGCGATTAAAAACTTTAAAATTAAATGTAACCCCGGATATCATGATAGATGAAAATATGGCAAAGTCAAAAAGCAAATAATATTGGTGAATACCAAAACCAAATCAACATAAAATAAACCCAAAGACCGCTTATCAAGAATGCATTCCACGCTACAACAACCTAGATACACACAATGAACCTCAAAGTGCTCGCTTCAGAAAAGGTGAAACGGATGTGTAATCGTTCTCATAGACAAGGATTATGGTTTCTTGAATGTAAGGTAGCACGTTTTCAAATAAAATAGGACTTTCCAAAATAACTTTTATTATTATAGTAGGTATATAGTAATACTTAGTTAATACGGAGCATAAGACCATGACAATTCGTACCAAAAAATATCCAAACAAACATTTAAGAGGGCACCAGTGATGTTAAGTAGATGATTCTACCAAGATTGTTATCATGTTAAACCTATTTGTAATAGATTTCAAAAATTCTTTACAATAATTAATATTATCTTAATAAAGTAGAGTTAAATAGAAAAAAATCATTCAAATGTTGTAAAAATAACAAATAGAAATAGTGAGCGTACATAATGATTGTCGACTGAATCACGATGATATCTGGATCTTGAACTGGTATTAGGTTACTTCTCCATAAAAGAATATGAAACAAACAAACCATGCAAGAAGACCCAAACCAACAATGCACAAAATCCGGAGTCAACAGAAAGTGTAGGTCATTGAGAGAGTGCAGCAATGAACCCACTCCATATAGAAGTACCTATAAAAAAGGGTAGAAAACCATAAAACCTAACGAGACTGGCAGCAAATGACTGCCCACAGCATCACCACTACAATACAAGATAAGAAAATGAAAAATGAAATAACATCCAACCCATCAATAACAACCGATCATAGGAACATTACCAAACCTCCCATGTATCCCAAAGAGTAGGGATGACAGATGATATGATCCACACACCCTTTCTGAGAGCCCCTCAACAAGGAAACAGATATTAATACCAACGTAACAAGCTCTGATGATTCATAAAACAACGAGGCCAAAAGTTACAGGGAATCCAGCAACCTGGTTGTGTGATAACAGCAGCAAACCAAGAGAAAAGGGAAGTAATTGAGAAATCACTAAGAGTGAATGAACAGGTAAGAGACAGACACCTTAAATCGTCAAATAGAAGTTATAGAGACTACAATCAAAGCCAATGAACAACCAAAAGCGGTGATATCATCTGCCTCTAACGGGCCAATTGCCTACCAAACAAGTAGAATGCAAAATTAATCAGCAAAATTCACTCCAAAGAAATCCAAGTGACTATAATAGAGACATAACGATTAAATGCAAATACGAAGAACCTGCAAATACTAGTAACCAAAATCGAAACCATTTGGAATTGTCTTTTCTGCCAAAGCTCCAATACCAACAGATACAAAAGATGAAGTAGATTTGAGGACAAAGGAAAAAGGATACAAACTATCTAACTGCTACCAATAGATGACCAGACACTCGACAAGCAACAAAAACCAACAAACACAAAAGAAAAATAATCTGGTCACCAAGAAATTGTAATTGTGATATGACAGCATGAATAGAATAAACAAAAGAAACGTTAGTACGTTACCAACAACAATCTGATGTGATAATAACCGATCATAGATTTCAAACTGAAATGAGATAATCAGCAGCCTATGCGGTCCCTAATCCTTGATCAACCTACAAACTCCAAGAATTTTAAAAACAAACCAACCAGGATCTTCAAGCATCACCAAGTTAATAAAAGATAACTTAACGAGGTCATTGTCAATAAATTCATACTACTGCAAACAACCTTGTCATGAGCTCTTTTAACAAGTGTTTGATCAACTTTACAATTGAAACTGATAACTGACAAATTAGGCAGCACAAGTTATGCACAAAACCCAACAAACATTAAATAATATCTACTGGCTCCAAATAAAAACTTTTTGAATAAAAGACAACTAAACAGAGCAACTATCACCGAGTGAATAGAGTTACCACAGCCCTATCCTATGTGACTGAAAAATGATCATAATGAAGAAACACAGAGAACAACCTTTAACCAGTAACGAAGATTAAGATCCCGAAATCTGTACAGCAAGAACTCCTTGGATACACAAACTACATGATAATGATGTTGACAGTCAGAAAATATGTTATAACAAGGAATAAATTAAGAAGATGAAGTAGATCTTAGGACAAAAGACAAAGGAGAACATATACAAACTATATGATTGCTATTAACAGATGACCGGTCACTGAATAAGCATTTAACATACAAACACAAAAGGAAAATAATCTGTTCACCAATAAAATGTAATTGTGAATTAAAAAATAAAAAAAATGCATAGAATATAAGAACAGGGACATTCAACTAAATATTACCAGTAACAATAGACGGATGATAATAACCGGTCCCTGGATTTCCTACTAAAATGTGATAATCAGAAGCCTATGCCGTCCTAACTCCTTTATTAACCTACAAAATCCAGAGTATTCTGACATAATTTCGGGATCGGAAAATAATCAAAACGCATGAGAACAAATATATACAACAAACCAAAACTTGAAGCAATGTACCATCAACAGTGGTCTTAGAGTTCAAACCAGATGATCAATAATCATGCAGCTGCAAAAGATACCGAGGCATTTTAATCTTGGAACAAACAAAAATACCCATGAATAAAACAAAACAGAGCAACTATCAATTAAATCTTACTCCACCCATGAATAGAACTACCACAACCCGGTCCTACTGCAAAATGTGACGTCACAAATTCTTTGGTTTTATGTTGTCGTCCTATGAAGTCCCAAAATCCTTGAACCTGAAATTCCCTAATTCTAGTTATAATTTTGTAATTAAAATATGAACATGGTTGAAGAAATAAGGAAAAGAACCTTTAAGCGGAAACAGATTACTTTCGATTTGAGATTGATCATCAGAAAAATTGAACCTACAATCACTTAGCAACAACAAAAATTAAATAAACTAAAAAAAAAAAAATGCAAATATTGTGTTCATAAAACAGTAACTGTAAGGAGCATGAACACTTACAGCGACCGGATTGTTAGGAAGTAATATAGCAGGTTCCATTAACTTTTTTTGACAATCAATCAAACCCCGCAAACGCACAAGCGACCATCAACTACATCTTACTCTCCACCCTGGCCTCCTATATATGAAAGTAAAAACATGGGCCAGCCCGTCATGATAAGACATTGATATGACCATCCCATCTCTTGACCACAATGCATGAAAATAAACCAAGATATTTAGGTCTTGAAACATCATCAATTGTTGATTGTCTTGCTGCTTTTGTTTAATTTCTGAATGAATACATAGAAATTAACAAACATTTATCATTAAAAACATAGAAGAATCAGGTTTATCCGACGATAGAAATCAAAACCCTAACTAATTAATTACTAATATATAGATACAGGTATAGTGTTAGTGTGTGTGTGTGTGTGTGTTTTTGTTGTTGAGTTGATGAAGAATGGGAATGATGTGTAATATTTAGCGTGTATTTATAGATATGGGTATGGGTATGGGTATGGTTATGGGTATGGGTATGGGTATATTGCGTTTTTCCAACGCCACGCGGTAATAAAATCTCAGATTGATTTTTTACGCGGTAATTACTATATTTTTGCCTTAATTTATTATTCATGTTGTTTTTAACATAAGTTGAATTCCTGTCTCTTATACACA
>JAOXNX010000033.1:33047871-33060042 GCA_028566075.1 Solidago caesia
ACCCCGATCCCCGAACCCAACCCGGTTCCAACCCGCCGGGTTTTCCAAAACCCGAACTGGTTTTGGTCAAACCCGGGTTTGACCGGGTTCGGTTTTTTTGACCCGGTTTTTCAAAAACCGGTTTTTTTGTGCATCTCTAGTTGGGATTTTTGACTTCTGGGCTTTTCTGGCCCATTGTAAGTTTTTGTAACTTTTAACTTCTGAGTTTTTTTCTATTTCTTGGACCTATTTTCAACTTCTAGGCTTATTTTGAATTTGTATTTAATGTTTATTGTTTTTTGGTTTTTATGGTTTTAATGGATATGTATATTTGATATGATAAACTTTTAATTATGGTTATGATATTGTTCTTAGGTACACATGTATTTTATATGATAAACTTTTACCAATTTTTTTAAAAATTTTTTTGCCTGATTGTTTTTAATTCTTTTTGCAAATTAAATATATGTATTTGATATGAGAAAGTTTTAAACATGATTATGATATTGCATTTAGATACACATATATTTTATATAACAAACTTTTAATCTGTCTGCTTGTTTTTTGTTTTATTTTATATTGTAACCTTTTTAACTTGGTTGTGACACCCCATTTTGGTTTTTTTGTTCACATATATTTTATATGACAAACTTTTAATATGTCTGCTTGGTTTTTATTATATTTTATATTGCAAACTTTTTAACGTGGTTGCGACACCCATTTTGGTTTTTAAAAAACTCATAAAACTCATTTTAACAGTGTGTTTTCATGTAATTTGGAGGTCTTCAGTTCTAATCTGCTTATTATCATGATATATAATGAGTATTTTCAACTATATAATGGAAGATCTGAGTAGCTCGCTCGTTAAACAATTAAACGATCTTTCTAACGAGCCGAGCCAAAAAAGAATTTTTTAAGCTTGCTCGTTTAACCACTCGAGTTCAATAACTCGGCTCGAAACAGTTAATCTTGAACTCGGTTTGAACGAGCTCGAGTAGCTCGAAAACAGCTCGGCTTGATTCTCACCCATACGGTTTGTGTATATGGACGGAGAACTAATATTTCATCGACAATCCTTGAAATATATATTTTCGTGTAAAACATGAAAACTAGAGTTTGGACACACCTAAACGGCTAAACCTATGGCATTAAAAGAATAATTACACAATTAGGTGTTGAATTATCATTTGGGCCTGCATTTGGCCTTTGGGTGTTAAACAAATCACAAATCAAAAATCAAAAATCAAAAATATAATATAATTAGTTTGGACACACCTATGATATTAAAAGAATAATTACATAATTGGGTGTTGGATTATCATATGGGCTTGCATTGGCCTTTCGGTGTTAAACAAATCAAAAAATCAAAAATATAATATAATTATATTTTTATTTTAATATCAAATGAAGTAAACAGTAACTTTTTAACTTTAATATATATAAAAAAGTAAATGGGTGAGAACTCTCTGGTCCTACGTATCGTCTTGGTACTCAGAGCGTACACCGCATAGAACCCATATCCGGTGAAACAACATCCTCACACATGAATCGCAAAAATATAGTTTCTCCATTTGCTTTTGACAAGTTTCAAACCTATGACCTGAAGCCTTCATCTATGAGCCATGTGATCACATGATAACGATAGCAATTGTCTATGATATATAGAATTTAAACAACAAATGCATTTGGATGGATTGGCTGAAATTCTATGCTTGGAACCCCAATGTCAAGGGTTTGAATCCCACCCTCGCCTTTTCTTTTTGATTTCCAACTTTATGGTTTTTTTGTTAATTTGATTTTTGGGTTTATTTTGAATTTGGCCTATTTATCTTTTTCCGTTTTTTTTTATTAACATTTCTTTTTTGAATTATGATTTTTGATTTTTTTTTATAAAATAAATATATGTATTTGATATGACAACTTTTGAGTTAGAAATTGATTTTTTTTGGTCTGTTTTAATTTGGCATATCCTTTTATTTTTTGTTTTCATGGTTTTTTGTTGTTTTATTTTTTTAACATTTCCTTTTTTTATAATTTTAATTCATTTCGTAAAATAAATATATGTATTTGATATGACAACTTTTAAGCATGATTATGATATTGGCTTTAAACTAAACGGTTATGAATTCAACTCAAGTATGGTATTGGTTTTCAATTAAGTAGTTATACATTCAACCCAAATAAATTAAATAACAATAATAAAACGTAGTTGCAATAATTGAAGACACAAAACGCGGACATGAACTTACCTAGTTATTAGGGGTGATCAAAACCAAACCGGAAAACCAAAAACCGAAAAAACCCAAAAAAATCGAACCGAACAAAAAACGAAAACCGAACGGATCGGTTCGGATTTCGGTTTCATATGCAAAAACTGACCGCCAAAACCAAACCGAACCGAAACCACATATATTTTAATCTATTTTATATTTTATATATTTTAGTGTTAAACATAATTTGCCCAATAATATAGACGACGGCTATATATCTTTTTAATTTTAAGTTTTGCTAAAATTTAAATTTTCTTTGTGGGAGAATACTATACATACATCGGGATGTTGTTAGTATATAGAGGTACATATTATCAACTCAAGAGATCTGACCACATATTGCATATATATTACACAGAGGTTTCAAACAAGTGAAAACGTCTATCTGTCATATGGTGGTTAGTATTCTTGGTTAGTACTTTTGATTTTCTTCGTTAGTACTCTTGGTTAAACTAAATCAAAAATCGATCGAAACCGAACTGTAAAACCGGGAACCAAACCGAATCCAATAGTTTGAGGTTTTCAAAAACCGATAGATTCGGTTTGGGTTTTAATTTTGAGCCAAAATTGACCCATGCTCACCCTTACGAGTTATAATATAAATGACTCCAAACACACTCGCGCACGGCGCGTCCACATACCCACACATCCACCCACTCACATAAAATCATTTTTCGTTCTCTCATTTTATTTCACTCAATAATCTTCTATATCTATAATATAATATAATATAATATAATATAATATAATAATATAATATAATATAATAATAGTAATAATAATAATTAGTATTAGTAATACTATAAGTTTATATTTCGTCATATAGTATTTTTTTGAGATTGAGATCGCCGGAAGCTAAAAATACTACTTTTTGCAACGGCGAATCTTATTTAATTTACTACAGAGTTATTAGACTTAGAATTATTATTAGGGTTAGGGTTTAGATTAATATATAATATTATATATATGGCGTCTGAAGATGTGGTAGGGAAAACGAGCGCTACGATCGCAAATCTGGCAGAAGAAGCTAAGATAGCTAGTGAAGGTGTTAAGGCCCCCAGCCGCCAGACTTTACTCTCCATCTCTAAGTCTCTTGTTGCCGGCGGCGTCGCCGGTGGAGTGTTAGTTCTTCTACTTTATATCTATCTATCTATCTCTATTCTTTCATTTTTGTTTTAATTAATCATATTTTTATATATACATATACATTTTATTTGTATATAATGATTAGTTTTATCTCCCATAAAAAGATTGTGACTTTTTATTTGTTTGGTTTATATATATATTTGCCTGACTGGTTTTATGTTATGCCTGACTGTTTATATCTTTTCTGTTATATATTGCAGATCAAGAACTGCTGTTGCTCCGCTCGAACGTCTGAAAATTCTGCTTCAGGTTATATTTCTATTTATTTATTTATTTATTTTGTTTTTCATGCCACAAGTAAATTTGTTGTTTAATCTATTTATTTTTTTTATATAATATTATAATGATTGTAGTTTGGTATTGTAGTCTAAAACACATAATGTGGAGAAGGTGTTGTATCTATTTTTGTGTATTTTTGGTATGTTGGTGTAAAATTGTGAATAGACACATGCTTTCCAATCTTAATTATTAAATTTAGTTGTTAAGAGTTAGGCTTGAGAAAACCTAATGATAGCAACCCACATAAAAAAAGAGACTAATGAAAGGAAAGAACAATAATTAAAATGTGATCGAAATTGGAAAGATGGTTAAATGGATTGAAATTTAGATTGGTTTCCGTCAATCCATATATGTGAGTGTTATGAACTAATGGCGTATTCCTACATATCATTTTTCAGCTTGGTTCTATCTAATTGAAATGTATTCAAATTGAGATGATCTTGTTTCACTCGCTAGCCGATGAGAGAATATAGGGGTTACTTAACACTCTTGCTTTGCTCTTTTTGCAGGTTCAAAATCCTCATGCAATCAAATATAATGGTACGATTCAGGGGTTGAAATATATATGGAGAACTGAGGGTTTTCGTGGCCTGTTTAAAGGAAACGGAACTAATTGTGCTCGAATTGTTCCAAACTCTGCTGTCAAGTTCTTCAGTTACGAGGAGGCATCAAAGTACGTTTACCTGCTTCTCCTTCGTTTCTAGTTTTTATTTCATTGTTTTTCAGATCCATTTTCTTATAAGTTTTGGTTTTACTGACCAATTACATAATGCACATTTTTAGATTGTTAGCCTATTTTGGAACGACTTTATTACGTTGGTAGCAGGATCTTATGAAATGTGCATATGGTAAAAAGTGAGAATACAGGTTGAAATCATAGTTAAATGATAGTGAATCTAAATAATCCCTGAAACATTGAGGTCTTGTTTATTGAAGAATGTGGAAAGAACATCTTGTCATGATAAATCACAAGGGGATGTTTGGTAGGAGGGAATGGTAAATAATAGTATCTAAGTAGAGAATGGAAATAGGCATGGGCAAACATTATCAATTCCATTGTATGGTACGAAAAGGGAATTGACTTAGAGAAATGGACTGGAGAAATGTTCTTATGTTTGGTTGCAGTATGTCTAATGGAAATGAGTTGCCTTTTGATTTTTTTTTCCTGAAAAATGCGACAAACTCAAAACTTCACGTGTTTTTCTTCTTCTTGCCTTTAAATTCTCGATTTTTTTCCCGCTTGAAAAATAAGAACATATTTTTCATGTTATATGACGACTTTGAATACACAATCTTCTACTAAAGAACAGGCTAGGAGCCAGATTAGCAGAACAACACAAAAAAGCAAGTGCCTTGGTGCAGGGCTGTAAGCGATTCCTATCCCTTCAGGTCATACCTGTAATACATTGATGACCACCTAAATAACCAAGCTTGCTGTGCGAAGCAGTATAAACCTAAACTTAATTCTATTTTGGGTCTGATGTATGCAGTTATATACTTCTACTGATGCAATTTGATACAATACAGAAATGGACAATACACTATTCATATCATTACCATCACCAAGTTGGATGATAATCAAGCAGGTTGAGTCAGGAAAGTTGAACACACAGTTGTAAACAACATAGTTAAACAAAAACAACATAAATAAAAAAAAAATTTAACACGTAAGTTGTATGTTTGAACAGATAGATATCTGTCAGCTAAGTTATCAGATGATTTAAGATAATAGAAAGATCACCTGACAACCAGCCACAGAGAAATCTGGGCATTCCACTGCTGATGGAAGGTTGTCATGTTCTCATATCTATTTTGATTTCTTTGTGTGCACTAATTTTGTTTCGTAGTTGGGTTTCCTTTTTTACCTTGCACATGTTATATATATGTACCAACTTTGACTCAAACATACCCATTGTGATAAACAGGGGAATTTTGTGGCTTTATCGGCAGCAACCTGGAAATGGTATAAAATGCTATCTTTAATATTAAATTGCATTATTTGATCACTGGGTTGACAAATATATGTTCTCACTTGGAACTAAAAGAGGGTAATCTTCTATTTTTTTTTCCCCAGAGGATGCTGAACTCACCCCTCTCTTACGTCTTGGAGCTGGTGCATGCGCTGGAATAATTGCCATGTCAGCTACCTACCCGATGGATTTGGTTCGAGGCCGGCTAACTGTGCAGGTATTTTAGATTTTAGATACTGGATTAGTGTTTTCTTGTTTTCCAGCATATCCGCTAATTTCACAAGTTCTACTTTTTCGTGCGCTGTTGCATATTACTAATGCTTTAATGTTTTCAGACCGATAAATCTCCTAGCCAATACCGGGGAATTGCACATGCTCTTAGAACTGTGCTTCGTGAAGAAGGTGCTCGTGCATTATATAAAGGGTGGCTTCCTTCCGTCATTGGTGTTGTAAGTTAATAAAGTTGATTATGCTGTAATAATGTCATTGAACTTGTGTTGAAGGTTGCTACTCTGTTTAGAGGTAGCAATTTATATACCATTTACTTCAGAAAGGGGGGATTTGGGTTAGTTTTATCTCAAACGGCTCGAATCAAAAAATAGGTAAAAGGGGAAGGGGTCAAACAAGTGAAAGCCGCACAAGGTCCAATTAAGAATGTATACAACCTCCTTAATCATCTTATGGTTAGATATATTTTATAAAATACTTTCTTGTAATCAAGTTTAATGCATTAGTTATTTATGAAAGATGAATAAAAAGTGTTTGCAGGTCAAACCTGACCTTCCCCTGGCTGTTCTGATTCGTACTAATTATTGTAAGTTTCGGATAGTGCTTGTTTTGACGAGCTACCCGACCTTCCCGAGCCCATCTTGTCACCTTTATTAACATCCATGCTATACATAAATTATTCGAGTAGATCGCTATTGTATTAAGCTGATTTTAGTTTCTCGCTTTGTCCCAAAATATATGCAATGTCTGCCTCAACATGGTTTAATCGAAATGTTTCTAAAACACCCCTCAATTTAGAGAGTTATGGACCAATATCAATGATATTTTTATTTTTATAATGGTTGGTAATCTAAGATTGAAAAGTGTGGCAGTTATTTGGCCACATCCAGAAACATACTGCTGCATTTATTTTGGGATATGGGAGGGCATTAAGTTTTGATGTTGACCTTTCGCCATTTAAAGAAAATAGATATGTGCCTGTTTCCTTCAATTTAAAGGTTGCAATTTGACAGTTTATTATACGGGTCAAATTGCAAAAAAGTTAGTCAAATATAGTAAAATGCATGAATCCCCCCTAAATCGTATTATTGTAAAAGTTGATTACTATTATAAGTTTTGAAACCACATTAGAGACACTAGTTGATGAAAGTTAGAACATAGTTTTTCTGTTCAACTTGACGGACACAAAGAAAACCCGAAGTTTCATGTATGGACCCAAAATGATTTTAGTTCGTTAGCCAATCCATACAGCCCATTTGATACGTCCACTTGGAATGTATCAATAGCTCTAACAAAGTAACAAGGTGTACTTCATGTGGTGTTTTTATAGGTACCATATGTGGGTCTTAATTTTGCGGTCTACGAATCTTTAAAAGATTGGTTGGTAAAATCAAGACCATTTGGGCTAGTTGAGGACACTGAGTTGAGTGTCACCACAAAGCTTGCATGCGGGGCTGCAGCCGGGACCGTTGGCCAGACTGTTGCTTATCCTCTCGATGTCATCCGCCGAAGAATGCAAATGGTTGGTTGGAAAGATGCAGCTTCGGTTGTTACTGCGGATGGCAAGTCAGGACTTCAGTACACTGGAATGGTTGATGCATTCAGGAAAACCGTTCGCTATGAGGGTTTTGGTGCCTTATACAAGGGCTTGGTCCCGAACTCAGTGAAGGTTAGTGTGGGTTATTATTGAGGGGTTGTTGCGTAAAATGGTAGCCAACTGTGGTCAAGTTATCCATTTGGTGGGCAATAAAACCATCAAAGGTTCAAAATTTTGGGTTGGCGTAATTCAAAAGTTTTTGTTGAAAACAATCCGACCCGGTCAAAATGATGACTCAGCAGGCAACATGTCTGTAACTTTTGACCATATTGTTTGTTTTTCCAGATTTAGTCTCGGAACAAATGATCTTAGATAATCGTCTTATTTAACTTCTTCGGAACTTGAATGTTTTGGGCCTAATTAATAACCGAAGTCAGACCAAAGTTGGGTTATCTTAATTCAATCAGCCCTTATTGTTAACAATATAAAAGTGTGAAAGTATCTACTAGCTACACCTTTTTAATGATTTATAAAGTTGCCATGTCATGCCATCACCAACTCATAAACCTTTTATTTTTATGGAATTATCTTCAGAATGAATAAACTTCTCGAGTTTATAATTGAAATGAACATTAAAATACTATTCAAATAGTTAGCCACATTTGATACCTATGAAAAGGTTTATTAACATGAACCTTCTGCATGCCATATCATCATAAACTTCGCCTCTCTATGGAAGCTTATTTCATGAACCATTTTATCTCTTATAGGGCTATTGACTAACCTACCGTAGTGGATGCCCCATGACTGTTCTTGAGTTTTGGAGTAAGAGTTAGTAGAGGGAAGTGAGGAAGGGAGGCAAGTTTCTTTACGTTACAATCACCTCCCAAAAGTGGGATGATGATTGTTTGTGTAAAATGCTCCAAATCCCGTACTTTCTTTTCCCTTCCTAAAAAAGGGGACACGTGCATATGATAGGTTGATAGCTGTTTAAGAGTTGGTTGCATGCTATAACAAACGGGACAAGCTTAATACATTTCTATGCTCTTGTCCCAAAAAACCCCGGGAGAACATGATTCTTTTAAATCTTCAATCCTCTTCTTGCACTCTCTCACGAAATCTAGTCAAGAGCACAATGTAAATAACACAATATGGTTTCATTTCATTATATTCAGCTCTTTGAAAATTTATAATGCAAGTTTATTTCGTGCAACAGGTGGTTCCATCAATAGCCATTGCGTTTGTGTCATACGAGGTGGTTAAAGATCTGCTTGGGGTAGAGATGAGGATATCTGATTGAAATACATTCCAATAATATTGTTGTTGAATGAGAATATTCATGTTATTTTTGCTCGCAGAAGAGAAAGTAGGAGGTGAAAAACTATGGAGGTCATTAAATTTTTGTTCTCTTCCATCTTTCAGTTATCTCTCACTGATTATTTGAAGAGATTTAGAAGTTGTTAGTGTTGATAGAGTCGACCCCAGTATGTACCAATACTTTCTCATTCATGTTGTGGTTTTTCGGTGTTGTCATTTATGCCACACCAACACCACCCAATAAGAATATTTCATAGAGCTGATAAGTTGTTTGATCAGTATTTTATGATAATTGTTTTTAAACGCAGTTTTTATTTACTATGCTGGTTTTTCTTTTGTGGTTTAAAAGTTATTGCTTGGATGTATTCTTTTTAGCAGATGTGTGTTTATGGAGTCGCACAATTTGCTTGAGTTTCAGATCTATTGAGATATTTTTTATTATTTTTTTTCCGACGAATTTATGAAAGCTTTTCTTTTCCTGAAAGGTGCCCCTTACGACGTGGCCTTACGTGCTCATTCAATTTATGGTCGCCAATCTTGGTAACAAAAAACGTTATACACTAATCCTGTATACATTTGAAAAGACCTGCCAGTCATTCAATTCTAACAGTAAACACATGTTGATAGGGACTTTAGTTTCTAGCAAGAAGCTCGTGGTCATCTTTTACGCCAGTCTCTATCAAGAAACTCGGTCTTGGAACTGAAGTAACATTTGGTTTCTAACGAGGTCAAGCCGGTCTCTGGTTTTTAGCAACGAGCTCGGAGAAGGCTTTTTTGAAATAATCAGCTCGACCACGATGAAAATCGATCCACACACACAACTGCCTTATGGCCTCCCTCTTTTCCTCTTTCAAACCAATAATGGTTTCATCATTCTCCTTGAGAAGTTTCTCCAAGTCCCTTAACTTTGTATCTAGCTTCAACACCTTTTGCCTTGACCCAAGGATCTCCTCTTCTTTACCGTCCAATTGAACAACAACTGCATCAAAATCTTCTTTCGCTTGTGCTATAACACCATTCTTTCTTCTCACCCAATCTTTCACAAAATTTGTCTCACAAGACACTTTCGAAACACGATTCGTGAAATCTTCACAACATTCAATAAATCGAAGTCCAATCGTCTCGGAAGCGCTCAACGTGTCACTCACCATCGCCGTTATCATCTTGATGCTGTGAAATGCTAACTCGTTATCTCTTCTATCTTGCTCGTTTTTTTCTCGAGTTTTCTTGTACCATTCTCGAGTTTCATTGTGAAGTTGCTCCGCCACACGGATTCTCCTACTCAATATACGGATACTATCCTCTGATTTCTTTCTGAATTCGTCCACCATTTCTCCCATTTTCTTGACCGTGCTTCGAAAACTGGATTTTGCCTCGTGGTTCAATTTGCTCACCAACAAGTCTCTTTGCTCTAGTGCTGCTGCTAAAACGTCGTTTTTTCCTTCGAGTTCAACTTTATCGATCTCCAAGGATTTAAACTTTTGCTCGAGGGCTTTCATTTTGTTCGTCAACTCCCTCTTGACATCATCAATTTTCGATTCCAGAGTAGAAATTTGGCCGTCTCTTTCTTGGAGTTTTTCCTCTAGTTGGGAAATTGTTTTTCTTTGATTCTCATTTTCATGCTTCGATAAACAACAGTTATGGTTTATATTCGCAATCTCGACCTCCAAATCGTGTACTATACTTCTTAAATCCTCTTCGCTTTTGGTTTTTTCTTTTAACTTCTCTTCCAAACTTTCTAACATTTCAAGGGAATCGGCGGCTTCTTTAGTCTTTTTCTTGAGCTCCATTTCTGATTCTTGATTTTGAATCCTCAATGACTCGAGTTCTATTTCTTTTTCATATGAGATTCTTTTTCGCGATTCATCATTCTGATATCGTAAAGAATCAACTTCCAATTGCAAGTTTTGGACTTGATGCATGGAATCATCAATCTTAACCTTGAAAGTCTTTTCACACTCGGCTATTTTCTTGAAAACATTATCTCCGTTTTCTTTGAATGTGATTTCAAGAGACTGCAATCCTGGATTCTCCTTGATTCTTTTATGAAAACTGTCATGTCTACCCTTGAACTCCTGTTCATGTTCACTTTTATGACTGTTCAAAGCATCGATCTCGAGCTTCAAATTATTTAATCTGTCTTCTAGAGCTTTCATCTTTGAAGGAGACCTATTTCCATGATTTGGGAGTTTGTTCCCCCTTTCACCCAATCTATCTCTTAAATCATCGGTTTCTTTCATCAGCTTCTCTACTGCGCTACCCCTATCTTCCTCTTTAGACGAACTTTTGACGCTTAATGCATCTAGAGAATAACTAGAGGTCTCGGATTTCATACTTAGCACATCTGTTGTTGGCACGTTTGGTTGATCAAGACTTGGTGTTTTTGATCCACTACCAGGGGAATAATATCCTGCTGATTCCATACTTAATGAATTTGGAGACGAAGAAGTAGAAGTACAAGACGCATTGTCTTCTTTATCTTCTTCATTATTGCATTTTCTCTTTATACCTTCACGTAAATCTTCATATAAAGAATACATCGATTGGTACTGTTTATGAAAATCCTCTATTAGGTTAATGATTTCTGTCGTCTTCTTTTGGTTTTGCTTCTCTGCTGCCAGAGTTTTTGCCCTTGACGAGCTTCACGATTCTCTTCACTTTATTATCCGTTTCTGCGTATAACAAAATTAAGTTCTTGTAAAACTAAGAATGTTTTGATACCAAACAAGGTGTGACAGTGTGACAACTGACAATATATACAAAAGAGTCATATATAACTGTAATTATCTAAAAGGTAGATAACGCTTTATGATCCATAATAGGCAAATTAACTCCATTCTAGTTTCTAAAAATCATTGTTTTAGATAGAGATAGTTGTTACCTATTATCATCCATTTCAGCAGTTCTTCCTTTCTGGATTAACATGAGCCCGAAACATATTCATTGATTCATTCCACCTATATTTAGTCATTCCCACGCCCCACGAAAACCCCTCTCAAACAGAAGCAACAAACTCAAAATCTGAAACATTTCATATGTTATATAAGTTTTTTTCTTCTTTCTTTTTTTTCATTTTAGAAAGACAAAGATTCACACACGAAGATCTTTTATTCTGTATATGGCTGTTTTCATGTGTGCATTTATAGAACCCATTTATAATATTTATAACCGTATAATCCTGGACAAAATTGGAGCGGGACATATACAAAGACAGCTTACTATTATCACTTATCCCTTTGAAACTCCATTAATTTTGGGTCATGCTTCGGGCATGGTCAAAATCCATTTGGGCAGCCAAATATACCATGAACGAAAATCAAAATATATTATGGAATACGTTTAGATTTTGGATTTAACTTTTTATTAACTTGTTATAACATTTAAATTTTTTGTGGGTTCGAGTCGTACGGGAGACAAATGTGTGAGTTATTGTTTGGTCAGTGGG
>JAOXNX010000033.1:33065946-33081016 GCA_028566075.1 Solidago caesia
TATGTCAAAGAACAAATAATGTAGTTGCCAAGACTTGAACCTTGGTCACTTGTACCAAAGCCCAAAGCCTTAACCAATTCTACCACATGTCTTTGACTGATGGTGACAAATAACATATCAATAAGCCCATAAAAACGTACGGGCCTCTCCCAAGTCGGTTGAAAAACATCCTGGAAGATTTCATGTTGAAACAAAATTTAAAATGCAGGGAAGACAAAGTTAGACCAAGTCTCCACGTACTCAATGCCGTGCATTATCAAGATAAAGCGTTCATCATATTATACTAGCTGTCAGATAAGTTGTAGATAACAAGTTCATAGTTCGGACTCTACGTGTGTTAATACATCATAAAGTAAGGATCTGTGAAAAAAGGGTCTATGTTTTGATACACACCTGAACCACAGCAAGAGCTTTGCAAGAAGCCAAGCAAGTATATTGTGAAGAATGAGATCAGGTATATGGACGCCTGCCATCTGATTAAACACAAAGCGAAAAACAATGCTTGAAACTTGGAATGCCAATGGCATTGGAAGGCATAGCAAGACGGAAAAGAAAAAGAAAATGAAATAAAATAGAGAGAGGTCGTCGTGCTTCAATGAAATTTAAAAACTTGGATCATTTCATCTTCAATCTTAGATAACTTTCCTCTCATAAACGATATGATATACATACCACAATTATTGATTCATTTACCACGGATATTCTCCCTCTTCCATAAAAGGTCCGATTCGCTTAGTCTCAAAGATATCCACCTAATGAGAAGAATCGAGTATGTGAAGATTGTAGTTTCGATTTTGGATTAGTGCTCTGGTTTTATTGTTGGGTTTCGATTTGGATTTAGTTGTTTTGTCTCATTTCGCTTTCTCTTTACTAGGATCGTCTTTTTTGAAATTTTGGGTGCTAAAACGTTATAACTTAGGGGGTTGGCAATGGACCGTGGAGCGGCAATCCATACCACACTCCTCAACCAATCTCCTTATGCCACCTCATTCTCTTACATTTTCATACCACACTTCCTTATTTCATTGGCAATGACATACCACACTGCAATCCATACCACACTACATTAAAAAATAAATAATACCGTGTTTGATTAGTTGTGATTGGTTAAAGTATAAAAGCATATGCCCCACCTGATTGCTTTACCGTGCTAGATATGATACCGTGTATGTGATACCATGCCCCATACCACGTGGTCGGCTGCGGTGTTACCGCGTGGTATGGGGTGATACCGTGCCTCATATCGTTCCATTGCCAACCCCCTTATAAGATGTACATTATAGTTTCAGAAAACTGTTATTCTGGTATTTCTTGGAACTTAGACTAATGGGAATGGTGAAAGGGCGGGACGCCCCTGCTGTACCTTTTTTGCTTTTTTTTTTTTTTTTTTTAGTTTATATTTTTATTATTATTATATTATTGTGTGTGTGTCTAAAAACAAAACGCCCGTTCCATTTGTAAAGTTGCACGCTTTTTAAGATAAAATAACGTACTAAGCGATTTGACATGTCTTTCCATAGCCTTTAAATTAGTTGTTTTACAAGATATCTTTTTAGCAAGACTGAGATAGAGTCTAACCAACCATTAAGTGGATAGTCCAATGATTGGACATGTGTCTCCAAAAAAGGTAAAACTCCTTAAAGGTTACAGGTTCAATTCTTGGCTACTTAAAAAAAGATACTTTAGTGGTCACAAAGGTTCACCTGTTCTGACTCCGAGGTCGCAAAAACGAGTCAGCTCTTGCGATTAGTCCGCTCACAAAGCGATTGGTACACCCAAAGTTTTTTTTTAAAAAAAAAAGGTCTGACTTTAAAAGGAAACCAGTCATCTGTTCGGTTGCTTAAAAAAAGATAAATAGTTGTAACTCAATAGATATGGATGTTTCTACAATATGAATATGAATTTCAATGCAAATCGTTCATGCAATTTCTTATTTTCTTCGTCAATCTGCTTTATGTTGTTCTCTATATTTTAACTAGTCTTTAGACCCGTATATACACATGTATATACACACGAACAGTATATGATAACAATGTATAAATATTTGATTGACTAATAAGTATTATTGAAAATTTTATACATGATTGTGAGTTCGGTGAAAATATCTATGTCATATAGTGTTGTGTCTAAATTGTTGTTATCTCCAAGAAACCAATTTCGAACAAACCTATTTCGTACAAAAAGAATGGGTGAATCCTAACGTGAACAAGGCCAAAATAACCAAATCATGAGAAGTTTGTCTTTTCAAAATAGGGTTCGCTTTTTTTTTTTTATCAATACTACTATATATAAAACATCAATCCACCTTCGTTTTCTTGAATTAGATTGTTGAGCTACCTAAATTATCCCTCTACATTCAACACACCTACCTTAACATACATGTTCTACCAAAAAATCCCTTATATAAATAAAATAAAATTGTTTCTGGAAGTTTTTTGAAAGAAAAATCCGACGTGGCCTGTTATGGCCTTTTCCTGCGTTACATTCTAGAAAGTCATGACGTCATTGCATATATTTTGTTTTCTCTATTTTTACTTCTTCCTTTTTCAACTTTATAATTTTTTCTCATTCCCTCCCTGTTTAAAACTTTCTTGAACCCTGTTCCATTTCAAACATTTGTGTATATATATATTATTATCTTTTTCTGCTAATTTTCAAACCCATGATGAAATGTTTGAGTGAGTAAGTTTCTTTTCCAACACCTATATTTGACATGTTTACTTCAATTACAGTTTACGAATCTCTTTTCCTGGTACTTTTTTAACCCTGATTAGATTGGTTTACTGTGTTTTTATTTTGAATTTGTTATCTATTAAGCTATACAACCGATTAATTGTGTGATTCCAGTCGTGGAGGTTAGTCTGTTTTTTTTAAATTCATTTTTTATGTGATTCCAAATCCATGCTTGATGAGACATATATAAGGTGTTTGATGAAATGTTTGAGTGAGTAACTTTCTTTTTCCATCACTTATATATGACATGTTTATTTCAAAATCAATTTACTAAATAGATTTTAGTCAACCTCTGCTTGTGTACTTATGGATCTCTCTAAATTTTTTAGACGAACAAAAGAAAAGGTGTATTGAGATTATCATAAACGAGCCTTGCTTATTAGTGGTGTCATGAGCATTTCACAGAGGAAAGAAATTGGACTTATGGAGGTAGTATTATACACGTTCAGTCATTTCATTTTTAACTACTCTCGTGTATCTTGTTATTAATTGATTCTTATATCCCATGTCATATATGTCCATTTAACACGAATGTTATTAAAATTGGTGTATCACAGTTTGTATAAAGGTGTTTGATGAAACACCATAAATGGAAACAGGATTCCTACTAGGTAATGTTATATAAAACTTTTGTTTCATGCTATTTGAGTTAAATAATCCTGTTCTTAGTGGCTATTTATAGCGTAATTTTTTTTGTTAAAGCTGGTAGACCTTGTGTGGAAGAACGCCATTAAAGTGTAAACGTAACCGGAATGGAGTAAATATACATCATGTCATACAAATGTAATGTTAAAGCTGGTAGACCTTGTGTTGTTGCATTGCAGAACTTATTTTAAACGGAGATGGTACTATATATAAATTTTTTGGGATCCTTAGGAGCGTTGTTAGCAAAGGTAATATTTTTTTTATATCAGGACGTTGAATTCTTCTCAAGTTGTGATGCCAAAATATATGTTTTAAAACTATATATTATTTGCATTTGTATGTCAATCTTGGTTTTGTTGTTGGGTCTTTCTTTCAGGAGGTAGTCAAACTGAAGCTCCTGGGATGTTTTTCATTGTAAACTAATGTATCCTAAGTATGATAAACTAAAAATGGCTTTGTGTTTAACTAATTTATGCTATTATTTATTTTTATTTTTTTTATCATTTCAAGTCCATTCATTTTAATAATGCACAATGATGATTCTTCAGAATGAATATTTCTACGGAACATTTTTATTTATCCATTTTCCATTATGAATGATTATGTTTCTTGGTCTTGATTAAGTTATCAAGCCAATAATGAGTTGAAGCTCTTGATGTTTCGGATGAAGTATGTCCCAACTGAATGGTATTGTAAAAAAGTACTCGTAAACATGGAGTTAGTATATAGCTTTAAGTTTTGCCGAATGTGAGAAAGTATATGACTAAAATATGGATTTGCTTAATTGTGTTATTGAAGGATGTGAATGGCCCTCAAACCACAACAAGTTGTTTCTTAATTAAAGGCACCTTAACTTTTTCTCATTTTCATCTACTTTGAAGGTGGATTGCATTATCTTCACCGCAGCAGTCTGATTGCAAAAAGGTAGACTTTTGTGATAAATTCTTCCAGTTTTTCAAGAATTTTTGTATTCGGAGCACTCATTTGGCATGAATCAGTTTCACGACATACCATCCCCAAACGGAATTCCCACGTAATTTATGATTCGTGATCAATGATTTGACATTTTCTACTTATCTTTTTCCGTAACTTCTTTGAGAGTTATTTATTAATTCTAAATTGCTTGGCAGGTATGATTTGGTTATTAGTGCGGGTGCGAATGCTGGTGCTCTTTTCGTTGATGGACTTGGGGATGGTATTTTATTAGAAGCTACGGATCAAGACTTCGAGTTTATCAGAATACATCTTTGAATTTGCAACTAGGATGCAGGATGCGGACACTAAGACAATAATTATGATTCATTTGAAAGTTGAAATAAATTATTTGCTGGTTGTTATATATTTGTAGTTGCATATTTATATATATATATATATACAGTAATATGTCTCTTGGCCATCTTGTGGTAGAACTCTATTTGATCTTCAAGTGATATGTTCAACCTGAAGGGCACAAATTATGAAATAAATCTGTCCCATGCTGATATGTTCAAACCGTGTCGCGCATTTTCAGTCATGGGTGTTAAAATTTTTTTAACTTTTGTGTTTGATTATGTACATTATTAGGTTTGCAATTAATTAAGTTAATACTGTGAAATGCTTTTTTTATTTTATGCTAATGCAATAGTTGCTCTTATTTCATAAATCATTTTTAGTTAGTTTACTATCTCCATTTCAAATTACAATATATCAAACAACACAAGTTACATACATTTTTTTTTACATAGTTTTTGGTTTTAAAATTTTAATTAATTGGTCCGGGTTGAACCCGGGTTGATTAGCTAGTATCCTTAATAATATAGTTTACAACATCTATCTCTCAACTCCTAAAATAACTAAACTACCCCCTTTTACATCAATTACATTTACATCAATAACCTACATCAGTTGTCGCCGCCACCACCACCAGTCGCCGTCAACACCACCTGTTGCCACCACCACCACACCGCCGCCGCTACCACCATCATTGCCGCATCGTGCGAACATGAGCCTAGTTTTCTTCATTTGCAATTACTTTCATGATTCGAAAACTAAATACCAAATTTACTATCATGAAGTGGCTATATATATATTTGCAAAATTGAAAAACTAATGAAAATTTGTTTAAAAAAATGATTATATTCGATCACATGGGTTGGGGTGTACTCCTTAAGACCATCTTTAACCCATCACACTGAGACTTAGTGTATTGGTGTCACATCACCAATACACTGACTCACCATACTAATATACTTTTATCATTAACCGTCACTTTGAAATCTTAGTTTTTTAATGTCATATCATCATTTATATTAATATTAAAACCCATATTATATTAAATTAAAAAATACATTATCTTAAAAACCATATTTAGTTAATAATAAAAATAATTACAAATACCTTAAATTAAAAAAACAAATACATTAATTAAAAAAACAAAAACATCTATTAAAATTGGGGATATCATTCGTACTGCAACATTACGCAAGCTTAGGTACTGTACCTCTCACACACCGGGGATTCAATATGTACATTTAATAAACTTCAGGGGTAAAATGAAAAAAAATTTCTTAACAAATCTATATTACGGATCATTTCCCCATTAAAATTATGTAGAAAAAAACATTGAAAACTTTAGAAACCAATTTGTAAAGAACATCAAATTTGAGGGTTTTAAAATGAAATTAATAATAAAATAAAAAAAACCCATCTTCTTCTTCCCATTAAAAGGCACAGAACAGAACTTCGATCGGCATTTTCGATTTTAAAAAACACAGACATTCAGTATAAACACAATGATAAAGTAAAATACTATTCACCACGCCAAAAAAATATTTCTTCAGGTTTCTTTGCTTTCAAATCACTACTCAAAACCCCCAAAAAAATTCCCCATTTTTTCAAAATTTATCAAATGGGTGTTTCAGATGGTGACCCATTTATGGAATCCGGGTCAGAATCATATATAGAAGATATGATTCTGGAGCTCCGTACATGTTTTCTTAAAGTAGAATTCCAAAATGTAGCCAAAAAGTTGGTTGAACGTGAAAATATTTTGATCAAGAAATACATTGAGTTGAAAAAAAAGTCTGAAAACGAGAAAAAATTGTTGCTTTTTAAAAACCAAGAATTGGAAAATGAAATTGAGAGGTTGAAAAATGTATGTGAGAAAAAAGTGAGAATGTATGAGGAAAAGTTTGTGGATTTGGATAAAAGGATTTCGTTGTTAGAGCAATCTACTGCTGCTCCTGCCCCTGTTGGTATACTTTTATTTTATATTTTACCTTCTTTTTTTTTTTTGTATATATACGTCAGTAAGTTGGTTTTGCATAATATATTATCAAAAAGGTTAGATTTTACACATCATACATTAATGTTAGAGTAAGTTGAACGGAATTATAAGCGACCCGTATTGAAATTTGGCAAACCCGAAGTGGAAGTTTTAAAGGGATAAGTAGAAAGAGTTGGTTGAGGACGGCACAGTAGGTTTCTTATATGTTTTAGGTTTGTATGTTTGTTATATGCCCAGCAAGGGTTTCCCTCATCTGATACTTTTGATAATTTATAAGATACCTCTGGTTCCTGCTTGTGGAGTAATTGACCGGAACAAACCAAATTAAATCCTTGTTTGTATGCTTGATTTTTCGTGTGACAACAGGACTACGACTAAGGGAAACCAACCCCCAAATATTGACCTTGCGGCAACTTCGAACTCTAACTATTTGTATGATTATGATTTATGTAGTTACAAACTTACAATAATCACTTTGAAAATGCACATCAATGTATCCCCTCAATTATGATTTTGACTTCGTTTAGTGTATAAGTTTGTTGTAGGAAATCAAAATGACAAGAAAGTACCTATGGAAATATTTTTGCTTTGATGTACATTAAACTTTAAAGGGATTCAACTCTGTTTTCTTGAATATTTTCTTGACTTTCTTTGGGATAACCTAAAGTTTAACACTGATAGAAAGCAAGATCCTTATATTATTGTGTTTCGTTCGCAAATTCATGTCATACTTCCATAAGAGCATATCAATTATTGCAATAAATGCACTTAAAGCTCGCTATTATCTGAGGCCAATGGTCTTGATATATTGTTTGATCTGTTGTTAGGTCTTTCTATGTTAGATTTTTTCTTATATTGTTGTGTTTCGTTCGCAAATTCATGTCATACTTCCATACGAGCATATCAATTATTGCAATAAGTCATAAGTGCACTTAAAGCTTGCTGTTATTTGAAGCCAATGGTCTTGATATATTGTTCGATCTATTGTTAGGTCTTTCTACACTAGATTTTTCCTTATATTGTTGTGTTTCGCTCGCAAATTCATATCAATTATTGCAATAAGTGCACTTAAAACTCGCTGTTATATGAGGCCAATGGTCTTGATATATTGTTTGATTTGTTGTTAGGTCTTTCTACGCTAGATTTTTTCCCACTGAAGTTATAATGAGCTTGGAGAATTAAGTGTAGCATGTGATTTTGAGAAGGGAAAAATATCAAATAGCAACGTGTTTCTTGTTTATGTTTTCTGTAATCAAAGTATTTGAAGATTGTGTTTGTTGATTTATGGCATTTTGGGAGGTTAAATGCAACTTCGAATTAAAGGTCCCTGGCTCCCTTCCCTAGTGATATCTGTAAATATGTTGCTGGCTCTATAGTGAATTAGTGATCATTGGTGTAATGATGTACTGAATTGGTATATTTTGTTTTATATCTCTAGAACTTGTCTAGTCACTTAATAGCTCAAATGCACATTTATATGTCTTCTGATTGTTACTTTGAATGATCTGTGGTCCAAAATCTGATGATAGACTTTTATGTGTCACAGAAAACAGTAGACCACCATTGTCTAGCGAGAAGGGGGACTCCAACAGAAAAACAGAACTCAAGATTCGAGAGATCATTGAGATTGACGATGACAGTGATGACGAGGATGATCAATGTATCTCCTCCATATTGAAAAGAAAACGCTGTTCAAAGGAAATTAAGAAAGAGTCTACACTGAAAACAAAACGGGTTTCAGTGGAGATAAAAAGAGAGCTTAATGATGATTATGTTGACAACATTCCAACTGGAACTCCAGATATGAATAATCTTGAAAAGTTTCATAAGCAAGCCCCTGGTTCAGCAGAAGTCAAGCTAAACAACATTCAGTCTTCCTTCAATGTTTCCAACTCCAGTTCCGGTCAACATCTTGAGAATATTGATGGAATATACAAGTCGGTACTTGCTAAACGGAAAAAACAAAAGCAAAGTTGGCAATTCGAGGAGGATATGCTTAAAGATTTTGATAAAGACAATGAGCTTTGTTTGAATGCTGTATGTGCTCTACGTAGACAGAAAACTATCGTTCATGGATCTGATATAGAAAGGTACCATTAATCTATAGGTGTTTATTTAACTGCATTTCCTTATTGGTAATGTGGTAATTTTTGCTTTGTTTTGTCTCTAGGTTAACCTATCTGACGCAGTTGCTTACCAGTGGGGATTCACAAAGAAAGTTAACAAAAACAGCTTCAGAGTTGAATGCTTCCGATCTTGCTGATTGTCGAATGTTAGCTAGGAAGTACTGCGCTCAAATCTTTGGGATATACCAGAAGGAAAATGACCCTTTCTTCCCTCCAAGAAGTTAAAGAAACGAAGGCAGATGATTAAACCCTTGGATATGTAAATCTTAGTTTTTTTTTGTGTGAAACTCTGAAGGTTTTTGCATCATCTTGAAGGTAGATCTAACAATATAGGTGCATTTGGGAGTCTTAAAATCTGTTTGTGTGTATCCAAGATTAGAATTATGTTTGCTCTTTTTTCGTCTTTTGAATCAGCAACCTGGTGAGGTTGCTTATCGATGGGGATCCACGAAAAAAACTACTGAAAAGAGCTTCAACATATACCAATCGAAAGTTGACCCATTCTTCCTTTCTTCAAGCGGTAAGGAAAACAGGTTAGATGATTAGAACTCAGACCCTGAATTGTCAGTAAGCCCTCAGGTTTCTAAAAAGTTTCTTAAGGTGTTGCGTTTTGGGATTATGAAACCAGCTCATGGTTTATACAGTTAATGTGGGTAATTGTCGTGAAAGTTGTATAGTCAACTAGGAGCTGTTAACAGTCACGCTGCAATCTTGAAGCTGCGTTTATTTGTTTGCAGAAAAGTTGACTTTTGAACCTCGTTCATTCAGAAACTTATTGTGTCTTTGTTCATGTTATATCTGGTTATAACACGAAACTTGCAGTTCATGTGAGTTACAAGATTGAGTAACGTGTCAAACCAGGCTAGTAAGCAAAAACATGTCTTTTTTTAAAATTAAATGGTTTGTGTCTAATTCAAAAATTTTAAGATCTTTTTAATTTTAAAAATAATGTATGTCATTTAGTTTTTCTTTTAAAATACAATGTATTATATAGTTATATAGAGTTGGAAATGATCTACACAAAATACTTTTGCTTTTACAATACAATGTTGTATAATTCAAAGCCGGCGGCCGGCTAACTTAAATGTTTTAAGTATCAACCACTGCACATTGCGTGGATATTATTTCTAGTATAATATAATTTACGACAAGTATCTTAATTGGCACATGAATGAATAGATAAAGCAAGAGAAAAACACAAAATATCCTTAAAATAGGGTCTAAAACTGTATTTTTGAATTTGTTTTTAAAATGATTAGAAAGAAATAAAAGTGAATGGAAAAGAAAGGTTGCAGTTTCCTTCTTTCGAATCACCTCAAAATAAGATGATTGTTTTTGAACTAAATTTATTAAAATCTTTAATTCTTTTAATTCGTATTTCCTAACTCAAGAAAAACATAAAGTTATATCACGCATGAGTTTCTTTTCCTTTCTTTTTAAAGTAAAAAAAAAACTCAAACATAGAGTAAAATGACAAAAACCCACCCTGTCTTAACAAGAAAGTAAAAAAAAAAAAAAAATAAATAAATAAAATTACCGGTAAATATGCTGTCTTTCTTCTTCTACAGGGGGTTTCTCTTATTTTCGTACGGTATTAAATTTCAACTTTACTAAAAAAACCCTTAAAATTCCAAACTTTCTCCCATTTTTAATACATAATTTCAACTTTAGCTAAATGGGTGATGGGTCGGATGATAGCCCATTTCAGGAATCCGGTTCATCATTGCTTGCTGTTGAGTTCCAAAATGTTGCAAAAAAGTTTGTGGAACGTGAACAAGAAATGAAACAGAAATACATTGACTTAAAAAAGAAATATGAAGATGATCAACATTCTTATACTTTGAAGCTGAAACAGAAAGAAAATGAGATTGATGAGTTAAAGAAAGTGAATCTCGAGTGTATGAAAGAAATCAATATTTATAAAAAAAGGTTTTTGGCTTTGGATAAAAGGGTGTTTATTTTAGAAGAAACTGCTCAAGATTTAAAGTGTGCAAATTCGGAAAATAATAATAATAATAAACAACAAAAGGATTTTGCTGCTCCAGATGGTATAAATTTCTTACTTTTTATTGTTATTGATAATTAGGTTAATGTATCTTTAATGGATAACCCACCCGTTGTTAGTCCCCCACTAACCTGTCCTACAACCAACATAAATCTTGAGCATGTCTCCGACCATCGTGGGAAGGGGTGTTTAAGTTTTATGATTTTATTTGTAATATTGTATTAGTATTAAAGGGTAAGATCATCAACTGTGTCAAAAGTGTGATGTTGATATGTTTGGCGGTCCGAATGTATATAATTATATGACCCGAATTAGTATTGGTGATGATGACCCGTTGTGGATTTTCAACAGTTTAAATAGACGGGATATGTGGACGATAGTTTGATAGTTAGGACTAGGGACTAATGGACCTTTGTGATTTTGTGAGTTTATATCTTGTATAGGCTCTTGCTCGGTAGTATCTAAGGTTTTATGGTAATCAATTTCTTTAGCTTGGGTTCCATTTCATACACCTTTAAATAGTTAGAATAGATAGAGATCGCTGGTTCTTGCCTGTGGATTGAGCCGATCATTCTGATAACCGCCCAACTACTTTAAGTCCTTTTGTGTTTGCCTGTTTGCTTTTATTCTTTCGTTTGTTGCCTTACGCTTACCAAAAGCGTAGAGTAAAATGACTCGTGTCGAACGCTATGAAATGTAAGGATATGTATTCGTTTTAAGTAACCAAATGATTCTCTGAATATTCAAGTTGTAATAATCACTTGGAATTTGGCGAATGCACATTTAAAGACCCCCTTGATCATGATGTAAGTTATTTCAGGTTATAGTTTTGCTAAAGAAAGCGAATATGTAAGGTACTTAAGATGTATATATAAGTTAGATTATTACTGAACCCGCTGTGAGACATCTCTAATTCTCTATCTTTGGGTAGGGTAGGACTCTCTACATCTTACCTCCCACGTACGGGTAGGGGTACATGTGAGATTGGGTATTGTTGTTGTTCTTCTTTGCTTATATTTTTGTAACCAAACAATTAGAAAGTTTTGTCCGTTTATTACTGGTTTCTCCAAGGTTAAAGCAACTCTGATAGAAATTTCTTTTTTAGTGTTATCTGAATTACTTTTCTGTTTTACATATCTCTAGACTTGGTGACTTAATTGTTCAAAGGAACACCTTTTATTATCTTTTAATTGTTACTCTAAGCAATTTATGATCCAGTCACTCATGATAGACTTCTATGTACAGAAAGCAGTTGTGGTCTACCGTTGTCTAATAAAAAGAGGGACTCAAACAAAAGAACAAAACCCGGGCTTCAGGAGATAATTGAGATTGATGACGATGACGCTGATGATTTTCAGTGTATCTCGACACTGAAACGAAAGCGAGATTCAAATGAAGTAAAAAAGGAGCATAACAGTGATGACAATGATTTAGACTATAAGTCTACATTGACAACAAATAGGGTTTTAAAGGAAATAAAAAGAGAGTGTAACAGTGATTATGTTGACAAAATTCCAACCGGAGCTCAATCAAGGAGGAATCTTGGTGAGTTGCATAGTCATCAGGTAACTTCTCAGGCGCACTATAGCCCTCATTCAGAAGTCAAGCCAAATAAACTTGCGTCTTCCTTCAACACCTGCCGCTCCAGTTCTGGTCAAGATAGTGACAAAGTTGATGAAACATACAAGTATGTACTTGCTAAAATGAAAAAAGAACAAGAAATATGGGAATCGGAAGCTGATATGCTCAAAGAATTTGATAAAAATGACGAGCTTCCTATGAATGCTATATGTGCTCTATATAGACAAAGAACGAACATTCATGATCAATCTGATATATCTAGGTACAATCCAGAGATTGCAATAGAAATATAATTCACCTTTTCTAACTGGCTGGCTTCTTTTCAGTATAACTACGTTCATTTTGTGTTTACGCTTTTTTTTGTCTCTAGAATTTACCAACTGGCAAGGTTGCTTTTCGATGGGGATTCACAAAAAAATCTAAGGAAAACAGCTCCAGAGCTCAATTGTTTTGATCTTCATCATATTCGAATGTTAGCCAAGAAGTACTCAGCTCCTATATTCGACATCTACCAGAAGAAAATTGACCCTTTCTTCCGTCCAAGAAGTTAAGCAGAAAAGGATGATGATTTGAAATCCAACCTTGGAATGTTTGTAAATGTGAAGTTTTTTGAAGGTTTCTGCACTATCTTGCAGGTAGATCTAACATGAAGTACTTAAGCATGAGATTTTGATATGCTTTTAGTTATTACAGTTACTATGGTTAAGAATAGTCGATAAGGAAAAGTCAGCGCTGGTGCCAATCTGTAAGCTGTTTTTCTCTTTTTGTATCATTATGGTCTCGTACATCATTGTTTACCCGATGGCACTTACACAACCCATGACCCGTCAATTTCATTGACCTGGTCAAAATTCTCCTTGTCTGATTATACATGTCATGTTCATATGGTATTAGAATTTAGAAATATGTATTGTTACTTTGTAATATTACAGAAAAATGGTTGTTATTTTCTGTAATTGAAGTTGAGAGAGTTTGGGGAAGGTTTTTATGTTATTAATGATCAACTTGGTTACATAGAATCGAAGAGTACATATATACATACAAGACTTAACTAATGTTAAGTTACAACTTAGCCTCCCCAAACTATATCTATGAACAACATATCAATCATTTGACTTTCTTCTACATCATATTACATTTGTTATATTACTATATATGAATTGACGTTTGTGATTTCTTAATTGGTGGATACATTGTACTGTATGTGTCCATAGTTATCGTACAAAAAAGTAGCAATAGCAGCCAAGAATCTCGATGAGATTTGACTGTTACTGCAAGTTTAATTAGTCTCCCGATCAATTTTGTTAAGAAAGACCTACACAGGAGATGCTTGGTTTTTATGGTTCACCTATTAATGCATTCGTTCATACCCGTGTCTGGGACTGCAACTCATAAAACACGTTTATTAAACTCCTATTGCTCAAGTTTTACTATTTCCTCAAATAAAGTACCACTTTTTATTTGCTCAAGTTTTACTATTTCCTCGATCGAGTTACTCCACCCAAAATGTATAAATTGACAGGGATATCTTGATCCTGAGAATGCCTTTGTTTGACTATTATTTTCACTCGTTAATGTTCACTACTTTTCTTATTATACTTCAAATAAATAATTAATTGTAAGGGTAAAAGGGATAATATACTAACCAAACCTTTTATTATTTGTATATGTATCTTAAATTAATTTTTTCTATATAAGTAGATAGTTAAATTGATACAAAGAGAGTAACAAATATTAGAAAACAAAAAATAATGTTACAATATTGGGTGGATCACTGCATGAAAAAAATTAGTTTTTAAGAAAGAATGATGTGGAAGTGTGTTGTTGCTGATTTTTTCAAATATTATTGTATTTGTTTTAATTTTTGCAAAATATAAGTTAAATGGGTATTTGATATTTACATATATAATTTGAATACAGTATATATATACTATTTTAATGAATAATTAAATTATTAATAAATAATAAATTTTAGGATTTTGTTAATAATAACATTACGGGTTGTCATTAGCGTGCATAAAATTGTTTTACTTTTTATCATAAGATTCAGAGATAAGTTTTAGTATAGCCTCTGTTAAACTTTAGCAATTTTATGATAGCCTCTGTCATTATTAAAAAATCCTAAATTTTAATTAACGAAAATAATGAGAAAATTATAGATTTAGCAGGTTTGTAATGTAATATCTACCAATAAAATAAAAGCATCCTTTGATTGACAATATTATTACCATATTTATCAATATAACTAAAGGGTCCTGATTTTTTCACGGCAACTTCTTATGCAAACAAGGAAATTTGAGATAAAAAGACAATACTGCCCTCACTTTTTTAATACTATTAAAAACCAAATGAATAGTCTCTTTCTTATATATGCAAGACTCAAATCAGTGGGATCATATCCTTTGAGTATATAAATCTTTATATGACAGATATTAAGCAGACAATTAAAATCATATCTATTCGTTATGGAGTGTTTAGCCCTGACCCTGGAAGTGAGGGGGCACTTAGATGCCGACATCTCCACCAAAAACACACTAAAATAGTACAATATCAAAAGTCATGTCATAAGAAGAAGAAGTAACAGAGTAAGAAGAGAAGAAAGGTTGTTTTTTTCGTCGTTCAGAAATCTGAAACCCACGAAGCTTAATCTGAAACTCCGATGTCGCCATCGACAGTGGGCATGTAGGTGGTTGTCCCCGGTCCGCCGCTGTGGTT
>JAOXNX010000033.1:33082255-33097380 GCA_028566075.1 Solidago caesia
TTAAAACCTTTTGTTCTAACTTTTTGTTCTAGCTTTTTGTTTTTATTTTAATATTGGGTTTTATTTTACAATTTTTTAAAAATACTTTGTACCAATATTTTTTTTTGTAACATATATTTTGTAGTTTTTTGGTATTTTTATAATGGTTTTTTGTAACATTTTGTTTTCCTTAACATATATTTTGTACCTTTTTGTTTTTTAATAACGTTTGTAACATTTTTGGTTTGCATATACCTTTTGTTTTTGTTGTATTTTGTATTTTAACAATTTTTTATTCGTATATTTCGTTACTTTTCGTTCTTTTTAACATATATTTTGTGACTTTTTGATTCTTCTAATAACTTTTGTAACATTTCTGATTTTTCGCATATTTTGTTTACATATATCTTTTTGATTTTTTTTTTTCACCTTTCCTTTATTTTTTTGGTTTTTTTTAACCCATATTTTTCCTTTGTGATTTTTTTAACTAAACATGTATATGCTATTGTGTCTATGATAACGCCTTTACAAAAGAAAATGGATATCCGTGATAAAAAAAACAACAAGTACCCGTGACAACGCGCGGGAAAACCTCCTAGTTATATATATATATATTTTTTTTTAATAAGATAAGATTGTACTTTCATATAAAGTACAACTTTTTTTTAACCCTTTTTAATTATAAAAATTTAATCCTTTTATTTATTAAAAACAATATTGGTCAATTTGATGATAAACACCAATCAAAGATTTTTAACCATCACTACTCATATGAGAAAATTTAAAATATAATAAAATAATAGTTGAAAAAGAACATGAATAAACCTGCCCAAGTAAGTAGATATAGAAGATATTTCCATTGCCAAATGCAAATTGCAACTTCTTCTGTAAAATATATATTTAAAAAAAAAAACTCTCAAAATTAGATTTTAGTTTTGTCTATGCTTGCCAATTTTATTGAATTTTATATCAATAATTTCATTCTTTGAAGGTATTAAATTCATTCTAATTTCTTTAAGCTAGTTTATTTATTATTATTAATTATTAATTATTAATTAATTCTTTATATGCTTGTTACAATTTGATATGCTAATTTTGATACCGAGTATTATTTAATTCATAGTTAAGCATAGTCATAAGTTGTTATGAACTGAATTTTACTATCTTAATTATCGATTATTCTGACAGTAAAAAAAATTGTAATTTTTATTATAGAAACTGTAAATTTGTAGTTGAATTTAGGGTTAGGGTTTCTGTGATTCTGAATATTTAATTTCAAATGTGTTGTGTGTGTGTGTGTGTGTGTTTTATGATTCTGTTTCTTTTTGGTTAATCTGTTATTATATCATCAATTGCATTTTAACTGTTAGATCTGCCTAATTTGAAAGATAGATTTCTTGAAATTTACTATTTTTATGTAGGGATAGAGTATAGAGCTCATCGGCATTGAATGGAGTTTGTTTAGAGGGAATGGAAGAATTTATGGATAACAAAGTGGTTACAGTCGAGGATATGAGAAACAAACGGTTACCGAGGAAAGAGAGCGGGTTGTTAACGAAGTGTGGGGAATCTAATATGCTTGAAATGCAGGAAATGGTTATACCTAGCGATATTAATATTAAAGGCAATGGTATGGATGGAAATAATGTTGATAGGGTTGATACGTCAGAGCATGCATGCGCCAGCCCGAGATGTGTGGATGATAGCGGGGTGATGGTTGAAGAGTTAACCGTAACCAATTATAGCAGTGGGAACTTCGAGACGGGTGCTTCAAGTGTTATGGACAAAATGCATAACCCACATTACAATTTTCAGAATTTTTATCAAATACCGGAAGGGGCGATAAATGGTGTTTGGGAAGATCCGGGGTCAAATTTTTTCCCAGAGCTTTTGAAGAATAAGCAACAAAGCGAAAATCAAAATGAAGCAATGGACCATTCACGACGTGATGAAAAGCAACCTGCTTTGTTATCTCCCAATGGGATTCGAACGAGGATTCTTTCTGAATCCGGGTTTTCTCAGTATTTTGTGAAAAATACATTGAAAGGTAAAGGTGTCATTTGCAATGGCCCAGCTCGTGATGGTCTTGTTCATATTCATGGTCAGAATCATCCAAAGGCTGCTTTGATAGGTTTGAATGCAGCTAATTCAAGCAAGGAAATGACAGCTGAACCTTGGCCTAGTGTTTCTAATGTTCATGATGGTTTGACTCTAAGAGAATGGCTGAAATCTGGTCGGAACAAGGTAGACAAGTCAAAGACCATGTATATATTCAAGCAGATTTTAGATCTGGTGGATATATCACATTCACGGGGAGAGGCTTTGCAAGCCTTACGACCATCATGCTTCAAGTTAATGCCATCAAACCAAGTTACATATCTGGGTTCACCTGTCCAGAAAGAATTTATTGGAAATATCTGGAGTAAAGAGTTCAGCTATTTGGACAACGATGTAAACAAGAAGAGAGAGTTGGAGCACAATCTTCTTCTTAGTGCTAGCCAAACCTCAAAAAGAAGAAAGAATGGGGATAATGGGAACACTTTTCATAAGTGGCCTCAGTTTACAATGCGTTCTGGTTTCAAGTACGGAACTGCACATGATCTTGGTGCTGGTAATGGCTGTCCTCAAGATTCTGGATACGGATTTAATGGAGAAAGTATCCCTATAAGAGATAATAGTTATACAATCCAAGGCATGTCCCAAATGGTGTCTAACATTCGTGGTGATCCGTTGGAAGAGCAGTGGTATGCCAGTCCAGATGATCCTAAAGAGAGGTGCTTCACATTGTCCTCAAATATCTACTCTCTAGGCGTTCTTCTATTTGAGGTGTGTATCGTGTTTCATTGCAGCTTTTTCCTCTTTCACATCTTAATTATTATGTACCGGAGATGCTTACTGATTTTAGTCAACCCAAATTAATGGTTAACTTGAGTAAATAACGTGATCAATAATACCTTAATTTGTCGGCTAAGAAAATTACAATGTATATGAGAATATAAGTAATGACTACTCACGAATGAAGTAACATAGCTGGTATGGATGCGGTGCCAACTTGGAAAAGAATCATGAAAGAGTTAATCTTATCACGAATTATTTTAAAGACACAGATATCATAAAAAGTCACTAGTCAATGGAATGATCAATTAAGTGATGAAATTGGAGATGACCTGACAATAAGAGAGTCTATCCTGGTTTTCTTTGACATGTCATTCTGTCCTTCATTTTAGCGTCACCACAGAAGGTTCACAATGAAACAAGAACATTTTTGCCAAAATCCAGTTATTTAGGTGGTCCGTTTTTCCGCCACAGGGCACCATACATTATGCGAAATGATCCAGTGGGGATATTTAGGACGCGTTTAGTTGTGGAAATTTTTTCCTAATTTTCTATCTCTAATTTTCTAGAAAATGGAAGGGGTTTTTCATCTCTAGAAAACAATTGAAAATTCTGAAAACGTGTTCAAAAATATAAAATGCAAAAATTCTGAAAACGGTGGTGGATCGGGCGGCAGGGGATCGGCCGATGGTGCATTGGCTGATGGTGGATGATAGAGGTTGGTGGAGATCAGGGGTTGAGATCATGTGGAGTGAGGTGATTAGGGTTAGAAATTAGAATAGTAGGTTTATAAAATATGAAATATGGAAAACATGAAAAAATTGTTTTCTAATTCCAACTTATTAAATAGAAAATGGTGTTTCTATTTTCTTAGAAAAGTTTTCTAGAAAACACGGATTTGATTGCGTTTTCACAACTAAACGCAGCCTTTGCTTCTGTTATGTACACTGTTGCAGTGTTGCGATACTTGATCTGGACTTCACTCTCTGTCATGTGCCACGGCATGTGCCTTAGCAACCATTTCTTAAAGAGGAGGTTTTTAAGAGAAAACCAACTCACCATACAGTATACAAGCGAACCAATAGTTATTCCAAAGCTGTTACATTTTACATAAAAAGAGATTGCTATTATAATCTGCACCAAAAGGCCTATGGACTAACGGTATTGGGTGTGGCCATCAACCAAGAGGTTGTGGGTTCAAGTAGGTGGTTCGGAATGTAAGTCTTGGCTTTCGGTTTTAAATAATTATAATCTGCATCTGTACCGGACCACTATCATACATAACTCTCCAGGACATCGCAACCTTGCAATCATCAAAGCCTGCCAAGGGTAGAAATTGTATCTGGACATTATGAGCTTAATAATAAGCGTTAGGCCTCTCCAATGTCTTTTCATAATGTCCATGAACAGAAGCTCTGGGTAATAAACAGATAAACATAGACAGTATCATAAAGTTCTTACATATTCATCTTTACCGAAATCATTAGAACTTGGATTAGTGTAATGCCAGTGCCAGAGGATGAGAAAATCATGCTTTTCTAACACCTTGAGCACCAACTGACATTGCATGTTGGGAAAAAAAAGAAGTTGTCATGAAATTGTTCAAGTTGATTGTTTGACTTGTAGTTGACTAATCATCTTGGTTCATTATTTCTTTGGGTGCCTATAATGATGTCAAGGTTGACAATTAAATCATTCTCTGTACTTGTTTTTATTATATAACCCCCTATGTGCCAATAAATTTAGGCCGCTTTGTAAACATCTTTACATTTTGAGCTTAGCGAGAAAGTAATAGCTTTGGCCCCACCTTTCACCAATATTATGCATCCTGGTGTCCGGTTCTTGTTCTTGATGGTTTTAAATATGTAGATGCTTTCTTGCTACTTATATGGTAGTTTCTTGTTTTGCAGCTTCTTGGTTCTTTTGAATCTGCTGGAGCACATGCTATTGCTATGATGGATCTACGTCAGAGGATCCTTCCTCCTAGTTACCTCTCAGAGAATCCCAGAGAAGCTGGATTTTGTCTTTGGCTGCTTCATCCTGAGCCATCATTACGCCCAACGACTAGGTATTCATTATATTATGTTGTATACGCACAAATACACAATCCCCACCCCCCACCCCCACCCTCCCCACTCTCTTTCGAATTTGCTAAATTACTTTTAACCTAACATACATGATGTACCTTATAACAGGGATATCCTACAGTCTGACCTTGTAAGTGGAATACAACAATCATCTATGGAAGAATTGCCATCATCCATTGATCAAAAGGATGCCGAATCAGATTTAATGTTGCATTTCCTTGTATCAGTAAAAGAACAAAAGCAGAAAGGTGCCACAAAATTAGTTGAAGATATTAAATGCTTAGAATCTGACATTTCAGAGATTGAGATGAGAAGGCCAAATACATCATTAACATATCAAGAAAACCTTCCTACTTTGGGGGGGAAACTAAAGTCATCTACATTTTCTAGTCCTGGTGGATCCCAGCTGATAAACAATCTAAAGCATCTTGAACAAGCTTACTTTTCGGTGAGGTCCAGTATAGGAATTCCTGATAATGATATAAAGGCACCTGAGGATCTCGAAGTGTTAAAAAGTCGGGAAAATAATCTGGGTGTGAAAAAGATCGAAGCAGAAAACAAGCCATTAGATCGCTTGGGGGTCTTCTTTAATGGCTTGTGCAAATATGCTCGTTATAGTAAGTTTGAAGTGCGAGGTATTTTAAGGAATGGTGATTTTAGTAGTATGGGAAATGTTGTATGTTCACTTGGTTTTGATCGTGACGAGGATTATTTTGCAACTGCTGGAGTGTCGAAGAAGATAAAAGTATATGATTTTCAAGCTCTACTTGATGACTCGGTTGACATACATTATCCAGCCGTTGAGATGTCAAACAAATCAAAGCTTAGTTGTATTTGTTGGAATAGCTACATCAGGAACTATCTGGCTTCAACAGACTATGACGGCGTGGTCAAGGTTAGTCAACAGAAGTATCATAAATACGAAGTAGAAAACATATTACTAAATCAAATATGCTGTTGTATAAAATAGTAAATCTCCTACATATAGGCCACTGAGAGAGTTGCCAGAAATGTTAATATACGCTTTCTTTGACTTGATAAACAGATGTCAATGCTTATTGCATCTGGATATTTTTAATTGTTATTAATGAAGTGCCATGAAAATCGCAACATTTGACTCACTACATAGTTTAGGACAAGTGTGTGACTTTTAGTCAAAGGTTTTGAGCGCTCTGCAATGAGCCAATGACGAGTGAAGAGGCTTTCATCTTGTGAACATGAACCATAGTCATCAGTTTTTTTTTTTTTTGTAATTATGAAAACTTGCAGATAGGTAAACTTTAACTAAGAGTTTCCAAAATGTAGCATAGGAATTATAAAGGGACATTCAAATACTGTAAGTGTTGCAATTTATATAGGCCAAAAGGATTAAAAGATAATTTTCTTTTTTACTCTGGAACAATCAAAATAAGTGTTTTACTTAAAAGAGATAACCTATCCCTTCCTCTTTATGGTATCGTTTCGTCTCTCTCTCTCTCACACACACACACCGAGTCACTTTCTCCTTCCTTAAGAGATAAGCATGTAATTTATATCGTTTCCATAACTGGTCAATGGCTGGACTTCCTTGGAGCATTCTGTCCCCCAAAAAACTCATTAATACTGGATAAGTTTTCAATCCAAGTTTACTTTTTTTTGCTGTTTAAGTATGATTATGAAAGTTTGGTAACATTGATATTGGTATACAAGGTTTCTCTATTTAGTCCTTGTTGCGAAGCATTTTAGATGATGCGTCTGAGAGTCAAACCCTAGTGCTAAACTATGTATCAGGTCAAATATTGCATCTATTTTAGGATAGAGGGAGTAATTATTCCACCAAAAAAGGTAGAACATGATAGAACGCTTCTTGTTTTTCAGGAAAGTTTGATGATCTGGTTAATTTTTGTAGTGGAAGCAAATTACCTTAGACATCCATACACCCAAGTTCGATAAAGTTCAAAAATCTAAAACCCTTGAAGCTTATATAAAGCAAATATTGGCACTTCATGTGTACTTTCTTTGTAAAGGGATAAAAAAAAAAGTACACATGAACTGGTGAAACAATTTCTCACTGACTACTTTCTGACATTTCTTGCATAATTTTGTGGATGCAGATATGGGATGCAGGAACTGGTGAAACAATTTCTCATCTTATTGAGCATGAAAGAAGGGCTTGGTCTGTTGACTTTTCTCAGGTGGATCCTATAAAATTAGCCAGCGGAAGTGATGATTGCTCTGTGAAACTCTGGAGTATTAATGAGGCATGCCCCATCTTCCCTCTAATTAAATTTGCCTTCTATGCCACCTTCCTTTCTTTATTCTAGTTGAACTTCCCTTTTGTCCATTTTATTTTAGCCCTTATTCCTCTAGTAATCTTTCTATTCAAAGGCAAGAACTTTCTAGATACGTTTCTTAAGTTATTAAAGGATAGTTCTTTTACATGCAGAAGAAGAGCTTGGCAACAATCAAAAGCGTGGCAAATGTCTGTTGTGTTCAGTTCTCTCCTTACTCCTCTCATTTGTTGTCTTTTGGGTCAGCTGATTATAGAACTTACTGCTATGATCTTCGGAACGTTTCCACCCCCTTGTGTACATTGGCTGGCCATGACAGAGCTGTTAGCTATGTCAAATTCTTGGATTCCGGGACACTTGTTTCCGCATCTACAGACAACACGCTAAAACTTTGGGACCTGAATAAAGCCAATTTTGGTTGCTTATCAACCAGCAGTTGTGTTTTAACTTATAAAGGGCATACTAATGAGAAGGTATGTTACTCTATTTTAGTGCACATAAATTACATTTACACCAATATCATTCTTCTGGATTTAGCGTTTGCTATTACTGAATAACCTCAATGATCTCGTCTTTCAGAATTTTGTTGGTTTATCCGTTTCTGATGGATACATTGCATGTGGTTCAGAAACTAATGAGGTATGCCCTATTTATCTATATTGTGGTGGTTGTTTCGAAAGAATCAAACAACTAAAAGAAAAAACAAGGGCATTAATCGTGCTTGTGTGCAGGTGTTTGCTTATTATAGATCTTTGCCTATGCCTGTCACTTCCCACAAGTTTGGGTCTATTGATCCTATTTCGGGGAAAGAAACTGAAAATGATAGCAATCAGTTTGTTTCAAGTGTCTGCTGGAGACAAAAATCGGACATGGTGGTTGCTGCTAACTCCACTGGATGTCTGAAATTGTTGCAGATGGTCTAACTGAGGTTCTAAAATCTCCAAATGTTGAGTTTGATTTTCTTTTTATAGATTGGTTATTAACATTAACCTAGTGGTAGCTTGTACATCTCAAAATCTTGAGTTTGACCTCAAACAACATGAGGTAGATAATTTCAAATTTGTTGAACATGTCGAATAATAATTTGTACAGTTCCCGATTGAGGCTAATTTCATTATATGATACTACTTTCATATTGACATTTAGCGTTAGCTATATACTTGGGTGTCCTGGGATTCACCCTCCGTGCATCACTGAAGTTGCAAATTGGCAATATTGCCCCTTCCCCACCTCTGTTCAAGTTATAGTCATGTTGTTAGCAATGATCCTAGGCAAAAGCTTTTTATATGTAAGCGTTGTAATAATGATGCAGAATGATCTGGCCATGGGCAATGCCGCATCACCATTTTGAAAGTCCGCTCAGGTTCAACCCAGATGGCAAATGAGTCCTCTTTGTTTGTACCACGAGTACGTGGCTCAGTTGGGCAGGCAAACCGCTTGGTAATGGCTTTTCCGTATTTGCTAGTTTGCGTGATAATATCTGTTTTCTAGTATACTTTAATTTACACATAAGAGAAACACAAAGATAAAAGTAATATTATGTTTCCATTTTCTTGTTTTACACAGGTTTGGGATCTGTACTCTGTTTGACATTCCCCCCAACCCCCGGGATGTTTCCAACAATCCAGCTGCTGTATTCCTTGTATGGAGTTCAGAAATATTCTAAGGTTGATGTTAATCAATCTCTTTGTCAAACCTCGGAAGAGACCTGATCAGCAAACATCATGCTTCACGAACACTTCAACAAATCAGCCATCTCTTTACTTTGGGCACAAACTAACCTGTTATTTCCAGATGCCAGGAAAAGATTATCTTTCAAAGCTGCTGTGTGATCGTCCAATGGCTAAGGTTTGTGTAACATATCCAAGTTTTTGTTTTTCTGTATCATTTATATTTACCAGCTCTGTCTCATATATAGAAATAGATGCTGTATAATCTAGATCGCTAATTGATGCAAATGCCTTAGTTTGTTGAACTGTTTGGTGGATAATAGTTCTAATGGTTTCATGAATTCCATCTAGCAAGATTAGGAAAACTACAACTGGTGAAATTTATCATTAAGATTGTATACAGAACACGGTAGTTGAAGATAAAGATTTTGTTTACAAAGAGACAATTTAATCAAATTTCCAAGCTATATAACATGAAGAATATAGTTCTAAAGTAGCTCTTAAAAGAATGAGTAATCTTTCTTTTTTGTATAGATTAAATGATATACAATCTAATCTCAGCTTTTTAGTTATTGAGGTGAATTATCTTATATGGTAATTTAGATAAAGTCTTTGACATTTAAACAATCGGGTTTTCTTGGCTAACATATTATGGTTGTCGGGAAATCTTACCCTACCATAGTTGGGTAGTTATCTTTTAAGGATTGAGATCATCTCATTGAATGTGATATGTAATGTTAACAAATGTTGTGAGGGTAAACATTGATAGGATCTCTTTAACACCCAAAAGCAATGGACTGACCAATATCTTCGAATCACAACTTAAAACCATATTGAAATTAGGTGTTAGCATAATTGGACAAAGGAAAAGGAGATGGATTGTGAGTTGGTGTGGGCAGCAATGGTACACTACACCTCGTGTCATTGCTTGCTTGAGTTTTTATATTGTAATCTGTACCTTTATTTACATTTTAATATAACACGACCTTTCAACAACTACTAAAAAAAAAGTAGTGGTTGTGTCATGAATTTCTTTGGGTTTTTTTTTTTTTTTTTTTCGATGTTATGTCAATTCCTGTAAACGAAACCTGTGTAGTATGCAATTTTAAGTTGTAAAAGGTACAAAAGTTATTAATGTTTTGTAAGTTGTGTTAAAGTTTTAAATGCAAATCTTCCAAACGATTAAATGCGTCGGTTTATAATATACAGTAGTAGCAACATTCTTAATAATCAAGCATATTCCGACCGATAGAGGAACACAGAGTGACAGTGGGGGTATTAATTATGGAATGTGGTGTCTATATATATTACGCCCACAGACTTGGCACCGAACATTGCTGAATTTTATATAAAAATAATAATTATAAATAAATAAATATATTGAGGTTAAACCCAAAAAAGGTGTCATGAATATTTTGACTAAAATCGAACCGTAGAAACATGGATATCTCTTGCAATTGTTTATTGGTTTAGGCAACATATGTAGTGTTAGAAATAAGATGTGCTTGACAAAATTAGTTGAGCTGCTACTTTAAACATATATTTGTATAAATGTGTTTGATTAAGTAGTTGGAATTTAAGCTAATAAATATGACTCAAAAGGAACACATGTAAAATATAAAATTATAAAATAAAATAAAAGGGTACAGTGACAGAAACCCCTTGATCCTAAGTATCGAATTGATACCTACTTATTGTCACCGTGCAAGGCTAAAAACACCGGTAATTGCTCCTAACTCCTAAGGGATACCACATGGAATCGAACACTAAATAATATAAAATATAAAATATATATGGAGTAAATGGCATCTAGATAATTCACTTTTTCAGAAGGTTTTCTGTGTTTGAAAAGTTGCAATTAGGCTTATGGTTGTATGTCGGCTCCATATGGCGCTTTTTTCTTTTTTATAATTTGCCATGGGACTACTTGGAATAAATAAGATATATAATTATAAAAAAAAAGGTAATGGTTTAGCTTTTTAGCCTTGTAAGCTTGCTTGCATACCGTGAAAAGTACGTGTAATTTTTCCTACGTAAAAAAAGGGTGAAATAACTTCATAACCTTACAAACACACTAGAGAACGTAATGGACAAGGTGGTTGGTGGCCAACCACACCACTACACCAGTTATTTCAGTATCGTCCACGACTAGACCAGGGTCATTTTGGAGTTCTCGGGCCGACATGGTCCAGTCACGGTGAAGACGAGTGTGTGGTGTTTTTTTTTCTTATTATTATTTTTTTTGGATAGGGTATCTTAGGTAGTGGGGTATGGTGTTAAGTATTTGGGGTATTAATGTATGATGGGATTCATTTTTTAGTTTGATTTTTAAGGTGTGATGTTATGTGGTTTTTGACATGACACACTTTTCCGGTGTAGTGGTTCTTGACGTGACACACTTTTCCGGCGGAGTGGTTTTATTTTTTATTTTTTTGGTAAAAAGGTTTTACTCTAGTAAGATTTTATAAATGAATTGAAGATCTGCAAAACACTAAGTTGGCTATAAACGTTCATGCACTACATAGTGGTTTTAGTTTTACTGCAAGTAATTCTATGTGTTGTTAAATCTAAATATTTATATTGGTATTTTCCAGATTGAGGTTTTATGCATTTCCATTTTCACAAGTTCTTTCATTTTTTGTAACTTTCACTTAGATGTGGTTACAACAGTCAAGTACCACATTCTTTAGATGTGCTTAATTTTGCTGTTTGTTATTGGTTATTGATGCAAATATAAACTTGTGATTGTAACAAATTTGTATCTATATTTTATTTGTCTTCCTCCAATAATGATGTTCTTATAGTATTATAATATTACATTTTTAATGTATATAACTGTTGTGAGATTTGCTCGATATTGACCGTTCTTGCAATTAGATATATAGTTTACTATCAAACAATAATTAAATACATACTATGTTTATATAATACTCCGATTGCTACAGTCACTTTTCGTTAGGTAAAATAAAAATACTCCAATTCCAAAAGTAATAAACAAAAGAAGTAACAACAACAAACTAAAAATGGGCTTTCACCTAATTCAAAGTGAATTATCAAATGGGTTTATTAAAAATAGGCTTTCATCTTTATTAAAAAAGGCCCAAGTCCATTTAAAGTGTATGTATATATCTATTCATATTAACATATACGTATTTCTTTTAAGTATTTTTTTCTATTTTTGCTTTTGTATTTAAAGATGTTTTATATAAATTTATTATTTTAAACCCGTGTTTTTACACGGGTTCATTGACTAGTAATCTAGTATAGTAGTACTTCATTCCAAAGCTATTAGAAAAAAATCCAACACTACCAGGCGTCACTCCCATATCCATCCACGCTTAATTCTAAGACCACCCTAGTAACTCCACGCGTCATTAACCGCCACGCACCCAAATCTTAACCATTTCATCCATCATACCATAAAACCCTCCCAAAACCCTGGCCATAATTTTGTATCCAAAAATGGAGAAAACCCCACAAGATAATAACAATCAAAATGCCCAAAAATTAGAGGAAATTAGGAAGAAGCATAATCATAATAATAATAATGGCAGCAAGAAAAAGCCACAACAAGTGAGGAATAATCAAAATGGCAAAGAAGAAGTTGGGAACAATAATTATGAGCTCCCAATGATGTCATTAAACCATGTTTCAAGGCTTTGTAAGTCGGTTAAGGATTCGGTCGAGTTCTACACGAAAACGTTGGGGTTCGTGTTGATTGAGAGACCTCAAGCCTTTGATTTCGATGGTGCGTGGTTGTTTAATTATGGAATCGGGATTCATCTTGTTCAAGCTAAAGATGAAGACAAGTTGCCTGATCATAATAATGATGATTTGGATCCCATGGATAATCACATATCATTTCAGGTGCATGCTTAATTAATTACTTTTAATTGTACGTTATTTCACATATATTATTAAATTTATCTTCAGTTTCATAAACACATACCCGAGTATACATTGACCGTTATCTCATATTTCTTTAACGGCATAACTGCATAACTAGTAGAGAACAAAATATATTTCAAAAAGTTTTCACTACACGGTTGAGCAGACCCGTTGTCAGGGCTACACTACCTTTAATGTAATTACGCCTTGTTTCCTTGTGTATACGGTAATTACTTAATTTTATGATATTATTATATATATGTGTGTGTGGGTGGGGGGTGGGGGGTTAACTTACTTACGTGTAGTGTGAGGATATGGAAGCATTGGAGCGAAGATTGAAGCCGTGAAGGATATGGAGATAAAGTACATAAAGAGAACAGTGGGAGGGAAGGAGCACGGAGAGATTGACCAACTGTTTTTTAATGACCCAGATGGATTTATGATCGAGATTTGTAACTGTGAGAATGTGAAGCTGAAGCCGCAGGGTTCTATTGATCGGATTAAGCTACCATATGATAAGCACAATCCACCTTTGGACCTAGCTAGCCTCCAACACTGCTAAAGCTAGCTAGCTGAAATCGACTAGTAATTCGTTAAGTAGTAGTTGTTGTAGTGATTGAGTTATTTGGGTAATTTGTATTAGTGATGTGATTCTGCTGCTTGTGTTGTTTTCAGCAATGCATTCATGTTTTCGAATTGAAAAACAAATTCGAAGATGATTCTAGCTACTTCTCTATTATATAATTGGATTGGATGTACTATGCTTTGTCTTTAATTAGGAGTATTTAAGCTAGCTTAACACTAAGATGGCCAGGTTAGGCGTCTAAGTTTTCGGGGTTTTTTTTTTTTTTTTTTATGATTTGAAAAATGGGCGGAAAGAGTTACAAATATCTTAAATTAAGTCGCTTACAAAAAATCCGATCAACCAGATATCCCATTGATGTGATAAGGCCCAAGTGAACAAAAACCTTATTTGTTTGAGTTCTCTCTTAATATGTTTCCCTGTTGAACTATGATTGAATGGGCTGTTAATGGCACGATGATAGATCCATTAGCGATTCAACAGTTAAAAAAACCGTCTGCTTCCAAAAAAAAAAACCTCGCAACTCGTATTTTTTTTAGAAATTCTGAACAATAAAAATCTTTCTTATTTACCAATGACGCCTTATGAGATAACATCATGTTTTCTACTGCCTGTACGATACGACGACAATGGTGGTAACGGTTTTCTGACGATAGCGGCAATGTATGGTATAAACTTTCTTAAAACCAGACGTTTTCATTTTGTTGAGTTTATTTATATTGTTCATGAAAAAAACTTCATATTTGTTTTAAAAAAAAATTAAAAAAACCTCAGAAATGAATTGCAAACTTTATATGAAAGCAAGGATAATGAAAAACAAATTTTTTTTTTCACTATAAATTTCTCTAAACGTAAGGCATATGTTGAGTAAATTAGATTATAGTTTATCGTCTTATCTTATCCATTATATTATAAGCAACATCAATATAAAATAAAAATGTGAATTCGATTTTTTCCGTTAAAATTATCGGCCGCCATCGCATCGTGTTGAGACTTTTTAAAGGCGCTATCTATCTATCCATCTATCTACCAATATAATAAAACAGGATTGAAACACTTATTTATCGACACGTGACGTTTTATTTAAGCAACACGTGTCCTTTCAATTTTATATATTCAATAATCCTATTTTTCAAATAGCATAAATAATTAAAATTTTTAATTAATTAATATATAGATTTAGATAACTAATATAATTAAAACTTTTATATTAAAAACCTTATTATATTTATTGTTACCATATTTATCTATTTCCATCACCAATAATATTTTTAGTGGTAATTAATAATTTACAATATTGTTTATTTTATAATATATATAAATAAATTTATTTATTTTAATACATAAGATATGTTAAATTAATTAAAAAAATAATAATATATTTATGTTTCTAACTTATAATTTAATATTACTTATTATTTAATTTTTATCCATTAATTAATCTACTTAAACGTGGTTGAAAATTTTAAAACGACACGAACCATGTTTTACTATCTTGACTTTACATTAAATGATACCATTACCAATATCAAAAGTAATATTAGATTTTTACCAATACTTTTATGATACACGTGTTTCGTTAATAGACTACTATTGTAGAGACCAAATGCATGTGATGGAGCATGTTCCAATATTATTTCTTTAAAAAGTTAAATCAATCGTACGATCTTAATCTTTATATATACTAAAATACAACTGCCCTAATAGCTTATTAACCAATCATAAGGCTCGATTTAATCAAATTAAAACTTGCTTATGTCATAATTCATAATTAAAAATAAAAACTATGGACCCACACAAAAATTATTATATA
>JAOXNX010000033.1:33138073-33149075 GCA_028566075.1 Solidago caesia
CAGTCCCATGGTTGGCCCTATGGGAATCCATGCCCCGGGGGTACCTACCGCTTTCGATTCGAACTCGATCTTATTAAATTGGAGATTCAAATAGATAAAGTGTTCCATGAGGAATGTGATTCAAGTAATGATTTAATTATTTTTGCCCAGTTTGTTGTTAACTGCGAGAAAAGTTTTGAATTTTTACATAATTTGGCTAGTGACTGTACGGCCTTCGGGTTGGCCCGCAAAAAACCAAACCCGACATATAATCTGGACCGAAAACTGACCCAATGAAACATGGGTCGATCCTCGGTCCACCTCTTTTTGGTAATTCCCAGTTCTCAGGTCGGACCGGGTTGAGGCCGGATCGGGTCAAGTTGAGACCCATAATCATCCCTAGTTTTACGTGTAATGATATCATTTATCAAATATCAATACATTCAATCATCGACAATGATAGTTAATATATATCTTTTTTAAAAACTATATTAGTTACATTTTCATAAACTTTTTTTTCATTAAATGCATTATTGGTTCAAATTAAAACATTTGAAGGAATAATAATGAAATACTTTGAATAGTATTATGTGTGATAATCTCATTTATGAACACATTAATCGAGAACGATAAAAGTCTATCCCTGAATTTTATGATAAAAATTACATATTCTTATGCACACTAATAAAAACCCATATGCCTATTATTAGCAAAACCCTAGCAAATATACTTGTAATACTTTGAAACTTATTCAATATTTGTATAATATAATAAATAATTATTCCATTATTCTGTTTATACCTTTAAGAAAAATTATAAGTGTCAATGTAGGGTTAACACATTTAGTATTCTCGCAGTTCAAGTCTTAAGATGGTCTAGGTTACTGTATATAGTTTCGTTTTTCTAGACTTGTATTTTTGTACATATACGCTTGGTTTTGATATCTAGTGCTTTGCTAGATATCTTGTATTTATAATATTTAGCCGTTAAAAAAAAGGTAAACATATTATAAAGATTGCATTATAATTATAGATTTTAATATTATATAGCCCTTAAACCTATTAACAAAACGTAGGAAAATATTGAATATAATAGTCATTCTTTAAAAATAATTTTCAACCATTATATACAATTTTTATTACGAGTTAACTATAGTGTTAAGAGCTATGATTAATGGACTCTTGTAACTATTTTTACCTAGTAAAACTTATAGCTTGAATGTGGCCGGAAACAAAGAAACTAAGTCAAATGTTTAATTTTTCAAGTGGTTAGGTTGCAACAAGTTTTCCCCTAATTAATTAGCTATATCTTTTCTTTATATTAGGTTAAAGAAATTGTTAATGATTCATTAATCGCAAATTACATCACATCACATCATTAGTGGCAAATTACATATTTACATATAAATTCCGAATATCGTAGTTGAATAAACATCTTATTTTAAATATGCAATTCGAATTTATGAAGCCTAATTTTAAAAAAAGTGTTTAGATATGTAGTTTCAAAAATGAACAAAAGGATAATGTCAGCATATCGTCATCCGTACATGTGTCTTTGACAAGTCAACGCGTTTCTTTCTTTCTATTCTGAATTTTCTCCCTATTTCTGTGGGTGTAATAATATAAAAATAATACGAGTAGTAAATGTGTAATAACTAATTAAATTAAATAATTAAATTTAAAGGGAAATTGCTTTCATTAGAATCCGGGGATTGGCTCAAAATGACCTTCTAAGTTCAACTCCCAGGATTGTTTCCGCTTCAACCGTACCACCCCCACCCACTATTCAAAGCTCACATGTTAAGCCCTCTAATATATACAACGCTCAAAAAATAACATTTTTTGTCAATGTTTTAAAAATAGTTTTTATGAGTTAAATCGAATTGAAGACCGAAAATGGTTAAACGAGTTAAACCGTTACGTTCAACTTGGTTGAATAAAAACACAAATCGATACATATATAGTCATCGTATCAATAAAATATCATCTAATTTATACATACACTCATCATATTAAAAAAAATAATAATAATAACATTTATATTTAACTATACCAACAATCAAATCGACAAAATTAAAGACTCGGCATATATTTTCTACAAATTCTTTTTTACATGTAAAAAGTTGACTTTTACCAAACCAAAAAACTATTTCATCGGAAAAAACGGTCGGTTTGACCCTAGGTCAGTGTTACTTAAAAACCGCTTACAACTAAACCAGTCGACCGACTGGGTAGTGGTTAAACCAGTTGAGCTGGGTGGTTTGAACAGGTTTCTAAAACAACGCCTTTTGTTAACGTATTATGTGTAATTTATGACAAATGTTAAAATAATACCTTTTAGATACATCATAAAATCTTTTTTTCCCCAATGTGTACGATATACCTTTACGATACGCTTTTTTTTTTTTGAACAACCACTAATTCTATTCCTAAACTATCCCCAATAAACTCCTAAAAACATCCATGTTTTTGATGCTCGTGCCGTGACACGAGAAAAACCCTCACTAACAGAGGTCAAGCCACCGGTTTTCACTCTGTCAATGTTTTTGATACCTCCCAAATAAGTCTCAAGGAAAAACAGCATATGTCCACAACCTCGAACACAACCGAAAAACAAAGAATACGAAACTTAGATATGAAGAAGAGGATTTTGGAACCAACCATCCCGCGAAATGCCAAGTTTCTTGCATCTACTCGTAGCCCAAATATGCGATTGGGACACAATTGTATCAAAAAGAACATCCTGTCGTTTCTTCCCACTAGCAAATAGTTATTCAATGATTCATGGTTCAAATGATGAGATATCCAATTAAGTTTTACCTATGAGATAGACGTTCGAATCTTACCAGGTGCAAATTTATATTTTATTAATCCTCAGTGGGATTTGCTTTTATTCGAAAGTCACCTGTCAAAAAACCCTAATAGCTCTCATATGATGGAATTAATTAACTTTTTTTTTTTAATTTTTAATTTTATTTTATTTAGGTTGCTCATTTATATGTTGACAAAAGTAGTTTTCCTTCATCTCTAGAAAATATATGTTCAAACACTCTGATTTTGGTGGACACTTTCTTTAATTCATAATTAGTATTATTGTAGGACAATTTAGGACTTTAATAAAATATCAAACATTTATATTATCGTACGTGGCTATGTTCAACTTAGATATAGCAAGCATTTTACAATTTCAATGATGAGAAAAAGAAGGGGAAAAAAAAAATCATATTTAATTAGTTGGAATTTGGTTCACTTTATGATGTGGTTTTAGCGTGGGGACAAAACCTACATTGTTGGTCAAAATGTAGCCCACATTCCCTTGTTTTCATATTAATGGCTTCTTATGTATATGCATGTTTCCTGCATGGTTTTTCTTCATTCCAACTCGCAGCTTTTATAATTGACATACTCGAATAAAATGAATAACATTTTGTGATTGTTATATTGTATTTTCTTTTAAGATGGTAATTAATTACATGCTTAAACTAAAAATATATATGTATATATATATATGCTTAACCTAAGCTCTTAGATAATGTTCTTTTTTATGCAGTTTTTATGTACAATGTTTAAGATGTTAGTTGCATCCCTTCCTAATTATGGTGTTTATAAGCTAACGTCACAATCTGCAACACAAGAAATATATATATATATGTGTGTGTGTTGTTACAACTTTGTTATAGTAATAAATAATAGTTATACTTTGAAAAAAGTTAAGTTTTGCTACTTGTGTCAACTCATTAGAATCTACATTTGATTTTTAACTTACATATTTTCGTTAACATATATATTATAAATACATAATGTCGTTGAATAAACTATTCAAAGCATCAACCCAAACTCTCAAAGTACCCTTTAGGCATAAAATTTTGGAATTAGATTTTTCAAATACATGTTTTAAGTATAAAGCGAAAGGTTGTTGACAATCTTATATGATGACAACTAATTGTTGAATAAGCTCTCTTTTATTTATTAGAATATATAATAATGATCTTTTGTTAGTCTTTAACCAACTTTTGAGTTTTATAGGATTATGTTCCATAGCTCTAACATGCTTCCATATAACTTTGGAGGTCAACTCATCTCACTTTTCCACAACCTAAAAGAGGTAATGAAATGCTTCTTTTTTTGAGAGAGTAATTAAACATAATAATATATTATACATAAACATGTGGAGCCCAATATATTTTTTGTAGAACAATTAAATCAGGCCCAGGAATAACCTTTTGGGCCCAAAATCATTCCTTCAAGATTTTTTGCTTTTTCTAATTTATAATCGGCTACTAAAAGTTACATAAAAGCATCGCTAAACGCTTTTCATTGCCATACAATCTTCTTACATACACCACCGAATTTATTTATTTTTTTTACAATTTTTTGTCTTTTCAAGAGCAAGTGGCTAAAAGAACAGGTTTAACTTGTCAGAGGTAAAAAAATGTCAAAATGCATTAATTTGGTCGTGTACGCAAAAAAATAGTTGGTGTAAAAATCACCGCCTTTTGATGAATACACGCGAAGAATTGGTTTGATGTTAACTCTCTATTCACATAATAAGACTCAACTAATTCAGGGCTACACAAGTTAATTATTTTACATCCCATTAGATATAAATATATGAAAAATTGTGCGTTATTTGAATATTTGCCCTTAAAGAAATATTAAAAAACTCAACAAAAAGAACATAATGTGATATCAAGCAAACCCATCCCATCCCAACTATACCGACTCCAAATTGTACTTGTATATCACCAGATATAGTATATGATGTAATGAGCCGCTTTGACTCGTTTTAAAGACCAATTTGTCCGGTCCGATCAATTGACTAATAGCTATTTTAGCAATGGTAACAGGTAGCAGGCCAATGCAACAAAACATCAATACACCAGTCTAGTGGTTTCAACATCTCTAGTTCTGGGCTTTTAGCTGCTCACATTAGAAATCTAGGTGGTATTGTGCATTTTTGGAAAACTAAGGACAAGAGAAATGCAAATACAGCAAAGTTAAATTGTTTAGAAAGACAAAGCACAAGGAAAGAAAAAAATAAAATAAGTGTCTCCAAGGAATGGGCATGTTTACCTTTTCCTTCTAAACCCCCTATCTTACAAATTACAATACATGAAATCATAATTCACACATTTTTCATTGTTTCATCCCATTTTTTCCCTTCATAGAAGTCACAAAAGCATCATGGCCGCACGTACTGCAAACTATCCCATGGCATACTTTTGGGTCCAGCTTCTTGCAGTCGTCTCATACTTGCTCCTATCTGTCTTGTACATGTGAGCAATCTCAGGCACAAGTGGGTCATCTGGGTTGGGGTCCGTCAACAACGAGCAAATTGATAGTAAAACCTAAATAAAACAAATCATTGGCATAAACATGAGTAAGGAGCTTTAATTTCATTTATCACAACTTTAAAATCTATTTACTTATTTACTTTTGTTAAACACATCTCTGGTACTATAACTCTTTGTGTTTTTCATTATTTTATATTATGGTTCCATAAATTGAATACTACTAATACAATAATTACCTTGGAAATCGTTAGAGCTGGGCTCCATTGTTCCTTCAATATATCAAGACAAATGCTGCCATTGCTGTTGATGTTTGGGTGAAAAACCTTTGTTCTGAAAGCCACCTACAAAAAGAGACATAAATGCATATATATAAAGACGGAAGTTGAAATCTTTATAGTGCATGTCACCAAAAAGGTGCTTGGGATTGCGTTTTGAGTGAGAGTATCTCAATTATTATGTTTGTAAAATGCAAAAATAGTGTTTGGCAAACCATCTGCAATAAGGGATTTATCTGTGATTTCGGTTTTGAAAAGTAGATTGAAACATGTTTTTTAAAACACCATTTTGATAACGCAAAATCCGTTTTTACGCAATCCTGCACACCCCTTTTTATCTTCAACGAAAGTTGTGAACTGTAATATTTCAAAACATATCTATTATGTTTTTTGAAATTATGTTGAATTCTTTACTATACTCAATTATGGAAGATTTGCGAATCATGTGCATTTTCTGATGATTAAGTAAAAAATTCATAATTCTGATCATGAAACCAAGTGATATCTTCAAATTAGAGATATAATCCCTCTGGGTAACATAGTTAGAAGACCAAAGAAATTGCTATGTATAAAAGTGTTTATAGTGGTATAATCATATTAGAATATGCTAATGGCCTATTTCAAGCATTTGACACTCGACCAAGTACTTCTTTGGTAGAGTGTAGAGATCGGTTGTAAAGTTAAGACTTGGCAGACATATGATTTAAGCAAAATGACAAACTCCTCATAATTTAGCAAGTACCTTGGGTGGCTTAAATGGATAATCCGGAGGAAAATGAATAGTAACTAGAAATACTCCACCCGAATAAGGGCTATCAGGAGGCCCCATAATTGTAGCTTGCCAGTGAAACATGTCTTCTGCAACCGGCCCTAAATTCACACTTACAGAAAAGTGGGTAAGCTAAATGAATAATTGCATATTCTTATGTTTAGTAACATTACCTACACACACGCACACACACACACACACACAAAATCCACATAGCCACCAATTGATAGATATCATTATGATACTATGATACTTGCTTGTATACAATTTCCTTTATAAATCCCGTACACAACGAACTAGTGATATTTGTGCCTGGGTGACTTATTGTGATTCTAAAACTTTGTAGCAATTATTTTGTCAACATGAACCCTGGTAAGAGAAGGTGCACAATGAATTTTAAATTCAGATTCCCCCATTTAAGTTGTATGTAGAAGATGGATGGAGGTTTAAGAAAAGATAGAGACAACGATACAAGATAGCATTCAATCACCCTCAAACAATCTCAAACCTTTTAGCGAAACAAATAATCAACCATATGTAATTCAAAACTACCCACCCATCACTCCAAAATATATGGCGTCTTTCGACATTCCATGGTTTGTTTAACGAAAGCAAATTGTACGTATCTTTCAACACGTTATCCATAAGAAACATATACACATATCAAGAAACCAACAAACTCGATACCACTTTCTACAACTTGTAAAGTTCCCACCTTTACCTCTTTTCAACAAACGCAAACACCAGTTTCCACATTTTACATACTTATGCTCCAAAATAAGCCAAGTTACATTAAAACTATGTCGTGATTATCCTATCATCCCAAGTCAATATAAGGTCAACAACAACAACTATACTAAAGTAGTAATTACACAGAATTTTCTTTTTGTCTAAAGATCAGATCATCTCTCCAACAAAAGCAAAATCAATCAATATATATAGTATATATATATATATTAAAAGAACAAGATTAAGGATCTAAAAGGAGGAAAGAAAAAATACCTGCACTGCAAGAGGTGGGAGGATCTTTTTGGAGATCCTTGAGCTCTTTCAAGATCCGCTTCGAAGCCATCCCTATCCCTGCCTGCACCTTACCTATTTATTCATTCAAAGAATAATAATAATAATATGTAAAGATAGAAAGAGATAATAATAATAAAAATTTAGAAAGAAAAATTAAGGGGATGGGATGGGTTGGGTTGGGGACGATTACCTCCCTCAAAGGATCCTCTCATCTGATTCTCACCTCTGAAAAGAAAAAGAAAAAGAAATCAGTAGCGTGTGTTTTTTTCCTTTTCTTGGTATATAAAATCGCAACAAAATACGCTCGCCCCTTTATGATCTCTTCTTCTGTCGGCGCTTTGACAACTCCGAGTCTCCGACCCACCCGACTCCACCCGTTTTATTTGATTCAGATTTGGACAGTGGCAGTTTATAGCCTAAGAGGGGTGGCCGACGATGGGTTTTTTCACCAGCCCGGGTGGATTTTTCCGGTGGTTTTGGTGCTAACTATAATATATAAGAGGGGTGAGACTTGAGAGGGTGATTTATAAGGATGAGAGAGTTTTTCGATTGGTGGCCGACGGTGAAGGATAAGGTGAGTGACTGAGTTTCAATTTTTTGGTGGGATATATGAAGTTTCAATTTTTTGGGGACAAAAATATTTCAATTTTTTTGGGAGAAAATTTATGGAGTTGCCGCCAAAGGATTTGTATACATATATTCTTTTCTTTTCATTTTTTTTATTTTCTTTTTATTTATAAACTAGAGATATGATTAAAAGTAATATTATATTTTAACGTACAATCAAAGTTCTAAGGCTGTCAACGGGTCGGGTTGACGGGTCGGCGGGTCAAAAAATCCTGACCCTAACCCGGTTTTTTTCAGGTCGGGTTTCGGGTTGGCAGGTTGATTGACAGCCCTAAATCAAACTATATACTATTACTATTCTTAATACCCGTACGATGTACGGATTGACTATATATATCGTACGGATGTTTTTTTTTTTGTAAAAAAAATAATCTTTGAACATGTTCCGTCACATGCATCTAGTATATCCAATGATAACCTAATAGCGAAAAACATATATCATAAATGGGCCAAATGAGTCGTGTGTATTCGTCTTTCAATTGAATGAGCCTATTGGGCCTTAAATCTCGTTTATTTTCCCAAACGAACGATTGAGATTCATATTGGGCCCATTAGGCCCAAATATTAGACAAACACTATAAATGGAACTTTTGAAAACTAAGAGAGTCAATTTATGTCACTTTTGATGAATCAAATTCCACCATCAACAAAAGACTCGATCTCCGATACCCCCTCAGTACCTCTAATCAGATTTTGTGAATCTGATCCTATCAACTACAATAAAGATTCACAAGTTAATGTTCCCACTCATACTGATGTGGAACCAACTCCAAATCCGATCACCAATATTTATATATTGTACTTACTTCTTCAAAAGTTTCATTTACATATTGGGTCATAGGTCGAACATGTTTTTCAAATCATTCGCTTGGTCCTATTGGGCCAAACATATTCATCATTTGTATAAATATGCCAAATGAACCGTGTGTATTTGTCTTTTACTCGAATGGACCTATTGGGCCTTAAACATCGTTTATATGTATATATGATTAATAAGTATAAATGTGTATATGACATGTATGTATATATGTTTGTAAGTCTCTTTTAGCTTCCAAAAGCTTCAATTACAGTGTTTGTCATTTGTATGTATGTATGATTGGGCCTATTGGGCCCAATGTGTCTTTCAATCAATCGTTTGGGCCTATTGTGCCAAACATGTTCATCATTTGTATAAAATGGGCCAAATGAGTCGTGTGTGTTCGTCTTTCACTCGAATGGGCATATTGGGCCTTAAACATCGTTTGTATGTATGTATGATTGACAAGTATCAATGTGTATATGACATGTATGTATATATGTTTGTAAGTCTCTCTTAGTTTTCAAAAGCTTCATTTACAGTGTTCGTCATTTGTATGTATGTATGATTGGGCCTATTGGGCCCAATACATAAATAAACATTCCGTCGGAAACCTGTCGGAACATTTAATCAATTAAAATAATTAAACCTTTAATGGGTAGGGTTAGGGTAATGGATTTTCAACCCGCCAACCCATACACGCCGAGGGTATGCTCGGGTCGACACGATTGACAACCCTAAACCAGACAAGTTAACGTGCTTCGTTTGCATATGTTCCACTCGAATGGGCCTCTACTTCGTTTATTATCTCATGTGGGCCTAATAGGCCCAATATGTTTCACAATAGGTCGTTTGCATATGTTTCACTCTAATGGGTCTATTGGGCCTTAAACCTTGTTTGTTATCTCATGTAGGCCTAATAGGCCCAATATGTTTCACAATCATTCGTTTGCATATGTTTCACTTAAATGGGTCTTAAACCACGTTTATTATCTCATGTGGGCCTAATAGGCCCAATATGTTTTACAATTAGTCGTTTGCATATATTTTTCTCGAATGGGCCTATTGGGCCTTAAACCTCGTTTGTTATCTCATTTAGGCCTAATAGACCCAATATGTTTCACAATAATTCGTTTGCATATGTTTCACTCGAATGGGCCTAATAGGCCTAATATGTTTCACAATCATTCGTTTGCATATGTTTCACTCGAATGAGCCTATTGGGCCCTAAACCTCGTTTGTTATCTCATGTGGCCCTAATAAGTTTTGGGTTATTTGGATTGGGTCGGGTTTCGGGTATCCAAATTCAAACCCAAATAAATATTAAGCAAATAAATTTGGGAAGTATTTGGCTTTTGATTGTTAGGGGATTTTCTTAAAACTTTTATATTATGTTGTGTAAGAAAGACAATTTGTGATGGGATCATAAGTTGTGGGCAAGTGTGGTTTGGTTTGGTTTGGTTTAGATTTGAGAATCGAAACAAAAAACGTGTGTATAATTCTTAAGAATATGGAGTTATAAAATATAGATAACAACTTGTATTTCTTATTGTAAGTAACTAGCAACTTTTTTAATAAAAAAAATGCATATTCAATTTTTAAACAAGTAGTATAAACTGAAAAATATAAAGGTGGTTGATAATATTATAGTTTTATTAATAATAATATCAAATTATATATAAAAAAAAACGTTTATTCGGGTTATTCGGGTGACCCAAGTCTTTTTATGTTTAACTCATATACCAAACCATATAAAAGATTTGGGTTCAGGCTAACCCAAATAATCCACATAAACCCGAATAAGGTGACCTATATGACCCAAACCCATTCGGGTCGTGTCGGATTATTTGGTACGGTTTTTCCTGACACCCCTAGTTTGAATTATGATATATAAAAGTTTTATTTTTTGCCAAAAAAATAAAAATAAAATGCTAGGCTGACATAAAATGAACCAAACCCATTTGAAACGTTCTTTTTCTAACTGATCCAAAAAATAACTCAAAGAGCGTCTTTTTTTTTCGTTGTTGTTAAAATGAGATGAGTTTGATATGAAAGGAGCCAAAGAGTTATTTTAGTCTTTTACATTATGGCAATGTTGTTGAGTCCAAATTTGACGTTAAAAAAAAAAGAAAAAGATGAGAGGGGTATTTTTGGGTTATCAAGTTTTTTTTTTTTTTTTTTTTTGATAAGGTGAGGTTAATGCTATATTATATATTACAATTATAATATAAATAAATAGA
>JAOXNX010000033.1:33155756-33177052 GCA_028566075.1 Solidago caesia
TTTTTTAATATTTGTTGTATAATAAATAAATGACTTGGGCCCCATGAATTTTATGGATTAAAAAACTAAAATGTGAGGGGGTTATATACCTAAGTTAAGTACATGACAGCCTTATACTCTCCACCAGGGGCGGAGGCAATGTATTAAGGGGGGTTTCAAATGCACCCCCAATTTCAAATTTTTTTTACAGGTTTAGTGTAAAATTGTAGGTTTTTTAGTGTAAAATTGTAGATTTTTTAACGTGTGTACCTCCAATTTTTTATATTCCAAAAATTCTGAACCCCCGAAAAAAAAATTCTGGCTCCGCCACTGCTCTCCACTCATCTATATATATATATATATATATATATAATAATTTAAAATTTTGGGCCCTAAAAAATCGGACCTCAAACATTGGCCCATTTGCCGACCCTGACTTTTATATGCGAACGATTTTGGGTACCTTAACATTCATTAATCATTAGTGTGGTAACCGAAAAATATCTCAAAAGGTTGAAGACCTATAACTCCAAAGAACATAGAATAAAATCTAGTCGTGGAATACATGGCAACGACTTGAATTAGACACTTGACCACAAAAACCTAACCTTGAACGTTAATGGGTCAAAGTGAAATGTGTAGTGCGATCCAAGGAAATGATGGATCGACGAGATATAGAATGATAACTAACCATCGATGGTTGGAGGTTTTACATTATTAGAGCAAAATAACGAATCCAAAACCTATAAGAGTTAATGAACCATTAAGCACTGTAAATTTCAAAACACAAACTGATGATGAAACACATAGTACATGAACTGTAGCCCATAAAACAACACCACTGGCAACCATTCTACAAACCGTAACCCATAAATCACAACCGATGAAATCAAGAACCAACGAACAATTATAGTCTAACAATTGGTGTATAAATTCTAATCCACCGAACACATAAACACACGTTTCGGGGAAAGCAACCAATGGATTTCCCAAAGCTTTTAACATAAATTAAGAGGTAACCAAATATATATGTAACATGAAAACCAAAATGTCATTGATTTTGTGTCATTTGGGGTATTCTATCAGCCAATAAATTGTAGGTTCAAGTTTTATCTAAAAAAATAGATGTAAGTGATAAGTAGTTAAAAATGTAAGTGTTTATATTCGGAAATAATGATTATGATAATATGAAAATAAAAATAAGTCAAGATGTTATCTAAATGTGAAAAGTTCCAAATTAAGCTTGAGAAGTGCAAAACACGTGTATTCAAAAAAGAGAATTTTTAATAAGAAAAAGAAGGAACCAAAATAATAATATACTTTGAATGGGTAAAATATTACGAGTACAATTTAAAAAGAAGAAATAAAAGGTGTACAACTTAGCATAGTAGTGGAGTATATGTTTTGTCCCGAAACAAAATGCAGCATATGTGTATTAAAAAAAACACTCTAACAAGGGTATATATATTTTAGAAGATAAATATAGCCGATAAATCAGAGTGGCGGAGCAGAAGCGTGGTCGACCCATAACCCACAGGTACTAGGATTGAAACCTGGCTTTGATACGTATTTGCACATTGTTTTTTATTCTCAGAGTTCTATTACGTATTTGAACAAATAATAATAATAATAGAAATATATATCTGTTCTACGTACTATATATGTACCTTTAAAGTTTCTGTAAAATGATGTATGTAATAATTTAGCAGATCGATAGAATAGATGGTGAAATTCATCCAACGAGAGATCTCTGTACGTTTCCGCTGAAGAATTGAAGTAATTAAGTCTCATCGATCATTCCAAATTTGGATTTCTGTGTCATCTACCATTCATTCATTCAATCTATCTATATATCTATATATCAACATATAATTATACATTTATTTATTTATTATTATTAATAATATATGGTTGATTTATTGATCGATCTACATTACATTTATATGTATGTATGTATAGGAGTTTAACATTGACAAGTTGCAAATACTCGATCGAGACCCAAAAAAAGAAGATCCGTCAAGAGTATGATCACAAACAACACCAAGTTGAATCAAGAGTAAGAAAATGTATTTATATATTTCCTTATATCTATCTTTTGTTTAATAATGTAGCGTCGTTTAGCTAGGTAGATTACAGATAGCTACGTGCTAGAGGTATTGGTGGATTCGTGTTTAAGATTTCAATGACCCGGGGCCAGTGATTTCCCCAGTTTTGAAGTGGCATTGCCCCTAGCTAAATGTGAAAAAAGAAGGGGAAGAGAACCAACTGTGAGCCGATTTGGTCATTATAATCTGATTACCTCCCAATTAATGATATCCGAATGATGGTTCCTCTTCTGAGAACTATGCAATTTATGATCGGCCATTTTTTCCTTTTAATATGATGAGTATAGATTCAAAAATACTAGCAGAAAGCTGGGAGACTGGTACTACATAATCATTGTAGTAAGATTACTGTACACGCTCGACCCTTTGTATAGACAACCAGGTAGGTTTAAAGTGGGGTATTATATATATGTAAATTGTGGGGTGGTTATTGTAAAAAGGACCCTTAATGTAGGGCCAAGCTACTTTTGAACTACTCGAGCTCGACTCGTTAAAAGTTTGATTCGAGCCAATTAAGCTACTCGTGAACTAGTCGAGCTTGACTCGTTACAAGTTCAATTTGAGCCGAGCCTAAACGATCCTGAGCCAAAATCGAGTTTAGTTTGGAGTTATTTTAATAAATGAGCTCAAGCTTTAGATACTAAACTCGAATAGGATTGTGAGTATAAACAAGCTTAAATGAAACTTTATATTTATATATATATACAATGTAATATAATATACGGTGTAATATATAGTTACATAGTAATAGTAATTAGCATTATATATTGGGGATGACTTGGGTGATGTTGGCTGTTTAAATTTTTGGTACAGTTAGCTTGAAAATCAGGTGGGACATTTTTGTAATATATCAATCATTCATTTGTTTGTGTGTGTAACTGTATCTATCAAATATGCAGTCAACTGCATATTTGATTTTCCCTTATATATTAATGATCAATATAGCGATAAAATTAGAGTTTCTATATAGTTTCATAACTAAACTTGGCTAAAAGTTATTAATATAAAAACAAAACAATTAAAAGGTAACCTTATTGAATAAACGAATGGTTGGACAGATAGGCATAAACTGGAATTCCCATTTCCGGTTTAATGGGAAATGCTTAATCCGGAAGTGGTAATTCCGGATATACTAGTTTCACAAATTTCTTTGGCAAGAAAACTAGTTTGACGAAATGGATGGCAAAACGTCCGTCCATTCAAAAAATTCAACTGATAACGCTTTATTGCTGGTGACAAAGATCCTTTTTGGGTTGGAGTTGTTGGATAAATGGAATTATCTCGATCTTTCAAATATTTGCTAGATCGCTATATTATTTAGATTTTCTTCCATTATAAGAGTACACGTACACATTGTATGGGCCGTGTGAAACTCGATAATGTGACATATATGCACTCAACGTGCGTGAGCACTGAGTACGTCTGTATGTGAGCCATATTATCACTCAAGTGATGGTTACACCGTGAAGCAGCAAGTGAGGATGGTCACCTGTACGTGTTGTGATGGGTTCATATGCTTTTTTTTTTTAATGAGTTTTGAGTGATTAAGAGGTGATAATGAGTCACAAAATATGGTATGATGGATATGTAATCATATCATAAAAGTTATCGAGATTGAGTAAGGATGATGAAATGCTAATATGGCGGTGTGAGGGGTGTGTGATATGCTCTACAGAAACGGAAAAATAAAATAAAAATGACGGTATTACTACAAGAAAATCTGCATAGTGACAGAAAAGTAGATTGCTCACTACTTACTAACAACCTAAATTGGTACTAAGAAGTACGACCCAGTGACTGTAAGTAGTCTACTTTGGTCGCTATAGATCTGTCACTAATTTGATTAGAGATCAAATGCAAAAGCTGTTACTAATAGTGACTAGACCAAAGTCGGCACTTATTTGTGATGACACTTTTCGCCACTACATCTAGTAAAAACCAATAAAAGTTGTCGCTTGTTTGATACAAGGTGACTACCAAAAGTTTTCTCTGACCCTAAGTGACTACTAACATTAGTCACAATTCAATAATCGCAGTGACTAAACGAGTAAATGGGTTATGTTGTTAATATCCAGAATGACCACTACAGGAAAAACTGGTACTAATCCCGGGGTAATCATTTTGGCATCCATAGTGACCAAAACTGTGCACTGGTAACATCAACAATGACGAAGACAGTCGTTGTCGCTATACCTGGGATAAGTTTTTTTAGAAGAAAAAATTGGCCCTCACAAAATGATACATCAACAATAATGGATGTCAATTTGTAACACACACACACACATACAAATGGATATCCTAGGAATTTGAAGCAGTATCTTCACTTTTTGTGTGAATTCTATTCAAGTTTAATTTAATAGGTTTATATTCAATCAAGTTTACTCCAAGTTTAATCCTTTTGAGCTTCCAGATCTTGTCATCATGCCTAACAATTTCTATAAGAAGTCATTTATCTGCTTCAGGTCCATTCAACAGTCTAAAAAACAAAGGAAATGGGTCAGTCAGTATAAACATTGTCCAAATTGGTGATAACCGTATTTTAATGAAGAAGATATTTATAGCTAAAGGGAAATGGCCCATGGCTGCCCACTTGAATAACTGCATCAAAAATTGACTTACGACAAATGATCTTAAAAAAATGTATATCAGCAAAAAAGATTTAGATCCACAATATACTTTGCGATGTCTGCCCATAGTTTTTAGCATATGGGCAGTTAACATACACATGATTAACAGAATCTAAGTCGCCCTCACATGTTTTTGTGCTATATATATATGTAGATTAATAAAAATTTCCATTCAGAAAATTTACGAATTTTGTGTATTCATCTAAAAAGTATGCTGGCATGAAAATTGTTCATTATTTGGCCTACTGGAGAAACATGTGAGCTCAAGGTTCAGTTACTAAACATGTGAGCTCATATATATATGGTTCAGTTGCTATCCCAGGTTAACCCGATAACTCATCCGCCTTGTAAGATTCCGAAACATGAAACACATGATCTCGATCATAAAGCATAAAGAATGACAAAAATCACATTTTTCTTTGGTAATTTAACATTTTTCATGTGACTGTTTTTCTAATTTACGTGTCCAATATTTTTATTGTGCATATTAATCACAATGGTTTAGAAACGTGATTGTGTGAACACATGGATGTGCAAAAGATATACATTTACTAAATTCCCAAAAACTATATATTGTTTGAAAATATTAATAATATGGGGGAGATGAATATAAGGCTGTTCTATACCTAAGCTTAGGTATATATGGAACTTTCACATTTTTGTTTTTTAATACATAAAATTCATGTGGCCCAGGTCATTTATTTATTATACAACAAGTATTAAAAAATTGGTATGTGAGGGATTCCATACCTAAGCTTAGGTATGGAACAACCTTATATTCACTTTTTCCATAATATATATATATATATATATATATATTATAAACAATGAATTGAAGATGATTTTATGAAAATAATGCTATTTTTTTTAAGTTCTAAGGAGAAGCTAAATAGAAGTACATGCGACAGCTGCCTGTCGTCTAAGCAACATCCTGCTAACAAATTGAGCATGGACTGGAAAGCTAGTCACTCTATCGAAATAAGTAAATACGCCATGAATTTTCTTAATATAACGAAGGATATCTTCCTAAAACTATCATTACCCCGTAATATAGTTACGGTTAATTGTTACCATCAATCAGCTAGTGTTAGTAGCCTAAACTTTTTACTTTGCTGAGATTATCACACAATTAATTGGCAATATTTATTTATTATAAGAAATCTTTTTTTTTTTGGTTGAAAAAAGATATAACCGACACTATAACAAAAATGACTTTCAGGTTCTTTCTAAATGTCTACAACAAGGAAATGTCCTTGCTGAAATGTCTTGGCCGAAGCCTCGTGGCTAAAGGTCTACAACAAGGATAGTCAACGCATACAGCAAGGACAATTTTAACTTTAAAAAAAATAATAAAAATAACATACAACAAGGACTTTATCCCCACTATAAATTTTTTGGATAAATAATTATTAAACTGTATACCATATATATATATACACTAGTATCAATGTATGAATGTATAAAACTACAATCTACAGCGAGGACAAAGTCCTTGAACTAATGAGTTGGCTTCATCATTACGAATCTGTATGTTTTTTACTAAAATGAAATTCAAACGGTCAAAGAAAAGTCATAAAGTATTTTCGGTTACAGCTAGCTTGTGAAAAGTATACTACATTTGAGTATGTCACCATCAAAAAATGCGTGATATGAATTGGTTGGTTTCTTGGTATATAATCTCTTAATTTTGCAGATTTTTTGCTATAAATGACAAAGTTGGTTGTTGTGTATGCGTGAGTAGCGTGTCAGTACTAGTATCAAATTCGAGACTATATATGGTGTATACCAGTGCTATTCAAGTAAGGTTGACTTGTATAATAACCATATATCTATTCCCGGTTCAAACAAATCATCTGTGTCAATGTCGTGTCGTCGTGTATTTATGGAGGGAAGAATGCAGCAGCCAGATCAAACCCAAGATCGTGCACGCATTCTTCAAGAAAAACGTACCTGCATGAAGATGAAAGGAAAGTTTGTGCGAGAAGATGCATCATTTGGGTATGTTGATGCTAGCGATAACAAAAACATCTGCAACAAATATAAGGTGGTTGATATTTCTGACTCAGGCTCATCTTCTGATGAGGATATCATCAAAGAAAAAGATTTCTCTTGCACCTCTTGTTCGCGTACTTTTTCATGCCAACAAGCCTTGGCTGGTCACCGAAATTTACACAGGAGTGAGTGGGAGGCACTTCTGGACGATCCAGACGATGATTGCAAGATTGAGCATCCCAAAATTCCGATTCACCCTGAACTCTCTCCTTTCCATACTCCAAAAATTGCTCTAAAACAACCGCTGGGATATTCTAGCTCAAACGTGAGCGATGCATCCAGTACCAGCCATAAGCTATTACTTGGTGCCCCTCAGTACCCTTTGGCTAAAACCATGAACATCCTCAAAAGGCAGTCAGCCAAGACCCCTCGGTACCCTTTGGTTTATCCCACAACTATCCCCAAACAACCATCAACTAGTCTTCAACGACGCCCTTTGGTTAATCCTACAAATACCCTCATACGGCCATCACCTAGGTACCGTTTGGCTAACCCAACAAATACCTTGAAAGGGCCATCACCCAGGTACCCTTTGTCTGCCTCTAGAAATTACCTCAAATGCCCATTGGCTGGACACTCTCTGGCTTGCCCCATAAATAACCTTAAAAGGTCGTCACTCAGCCTTTTGGCTAACCTAACACATAATCTCAAAGAGGCGTCATCTGGGCACCCTTTGGAAAATCCCACAAATCCCCTCAATGCCCCATCAGTACCAGCCACTCAGTATTCATTTGCTAATACAGCTAATACCTTCATAGGGTCATCATTTGGTGCTCCTAACCACTGTTTCACTGAATTGAAAAACACACCACACAAGTCTTCACTTCAGGATCCAATCCACCCTTTGTATAACCTTGCGAAAGCGCAAAGTAAGTCAGCACTCCATGTAAGATGCGAGTCGATGATCCATAAACCTTGTCAATGTAGGCAGCTGGGCCAAATTGATATGTTGTTAAGGACCAAGTCAACATTGCTTGACATGAAACAAATGATGGAGGGTAACTTGAGGCATTTTGGTACTAGCAAAAGAATAGTTGATTTAATATCTCTTTTGTTAGATGGAAGTTTTGATTCTTCTTCCAGGTATGAAATTGGAGGCAGTAGTGGGTCTCCAGACCGCCTTTTCCCTTACTCTTTTCATCCAGGAGGTGGCAAATCAATAGAGGTCCATGACCTTTTCCCTGTTACTCCAACACAAGAAAGGCATATCCATGACAATGATCTTTCATCAATAGTTCAAGGAAAGAAACCAGATACCAATGGAGAGGAAGTTGATTTGGACCTCAAACTTTAATCACAAAAGATCGAGATGTTCGTTCGTTGCTATTTTTCCTTTCTTGTGTGTTTTCTTAATTTTAACCAAAACTAATGTTATTGTATTATGCATCTTGATTCAATTAGTATCTTCTTATGTTATTATGGTACTTATTTATATGGCAAAAAGGGAAACTCATTGATAAGAATACAAACAAGATCAACATACATAGTTTCCTCACAAGAGGTCTCAAGTTCGAGTCCTACCCTAGACATATTTGGGGGTGGCCACAGGTATTTAATTTCCACTTATGGTGGGCCTGGGTGAGATTTTCCCTCCAGATCTCTGGGTGATAGAGGTTTCTCATTGAAGGGATTTAAATTGGGAATCTATTATGCGATGGGGCTCTTTAGCGCGGATCCGGTTAAGACAACATATGCTAGACCTCCCGATATTTGCGAGTAATTCACACCTTTAAAAAAAAAAGTAATACATTATGTGTTTTTTCTTCGGTTTCTAAGATGTTTCTATGCTCTACTCTTGAGTTTCCATATGATAAGAAACACTGCCGTAATATTATAAACATTTTAAATATTGGTAATATTTTTTCCCTCTTCTTTTTTTATATAGTACTACTACATTCATTCTTACATATGAAGTTTTTACTAATTCATATCGGATTGATTGGCCTTGAAATCTTAATAAATCAAGGGGATTAGCTCAATGCTCGGACTTGAGATTTTCTTGTAGAGACTCGATTTTAATGCCTGCGGATTGCAATCAATTTCCAGGCCACCACTCAAGCGTACAACTTAGTTATGCCCGAATGGGAGAACTTTATGAATATGGCATGTTTCTCGATACGTGCCAACACTCTCATTAACAGGTCATTAATCAAACTAAGAAGGGACGTGTAGATTAATCGTTGTTACCAATTATTTATGTTTTTGTTGGTTGTGTCTGTTTTAAACATATCTAAGTAAGAGCCCGTTTGTTTTTTTTAACTATAGCTGAGTGGATAAAATATCCGAATGGATAAATAATGTCTATATTAACTAAACAATAAATAGTTGACGTTTGTTTTAGTTAATATCAAACATCCCTAATTGACTTAATGGATTAACCATTTTTTATTAAGCCCATTAAGTCTCAAAACAGATTTTAAGTTTCATCAGTATACTACTATATTTTCTCCATATATACTAGTATTTTGAAGAGAAGGCCCACCTTTTTTTTATTATTATTATTGGTTTTCTCTTTATTTATATTTATAATTATAATACTATATAAAGAATCCCTCAGTTGATAAGTCTAAAATGTCTATAAATCTATAATCTATCAACATCCCTAACAACTAAAACACACACATGGTCTATCAAAAATACCCTTACTAAATTATTTACAACACCTATCATTTAATTTTTAAAATAACTACACTACTCCATTTTACATCATTACCTTTACATCAATAATCACCACTACTCGCCGCCACCACCACCACCCGTCGCTGCTACCACCACACCGCCGCCGCTACCACCATTGTCGCCACATTGCGTACTTTGTAAGTATGAGCCAAACCTAAACTAAATTTAAAGTTGATTTTAGTGCTGAAAAAAAATAAATTCTCTTACACGATGGTCATTCCATTTAGAAGTTAGAATTTTAGTCAATGCACGATGGTCATTCCATTACATAACGAAGTTATAAAATCCACAATATCACAAATTAATAAATGCTGTAATAAATAATCAACTCAAGTACATAAATGCTTCGTTAAAAATAGTAAATAGAATATGCTTAACCAATAGTTTATGGCCTTTTTCACTTGAATATCTCAAAAAAAAAATAAAAAAATGTATATGTGTATTTGCATCATTTTCCTTTATTCTACCTAAACAAACATAAATCTTGTCATAAAACTTTAATCTAGGAATATTTCAATTGGCCGGATATATCAATACGAATCGTGATCTCACTTTTTAAATACAACAATCTGTCTCTATATAAACAGTATGGGTTACACAAATTTTATATTAGGATAATACGTATTGTAATGATGATGGGACCTTGACCCCCGCTATTTTGGTGCTGGACGCACATTGCTTTATATAGACGTACACTCGGTACCTCTTAACCCATATAAAATATAATGCCCATTACACTAAAATACTAACAAATATAATATATAAAATGTTAATCATATAACACTTTGATGAATACCTTATCAATAAAATATGAATGAAGCTAGAAATTGGTGGGGATACGACAATGGCATGGATGAATCATATTATCTATGATTTATAATACTATATAAAACCAATTTATTAATACAATTTTATAATTTATCGAAAGATTGTTTTATTTCTAAAAGGATACATATATCACGTTATTTTCAATACTATTAAACCCTTTACGGGGCTGCGACGAACCGCTATAAAAGTTATTGTCCAAAAAATATTTAATCTCGCTGCATTGCGCTAGTATGCTAGTTAACAAGTTGGCAAAAAAGTGAAAATAAATAATAAATTTAAAATTTTAGTAAGCACAGTATCTATTAATCCATACTAGCATGATACCCGCGCGTTGTGGCGGATATAATTTACAGGGCGTTAGATACTCGCGCGTTGATGGTTGTGGTGTTGGCGGTGGTGGTGGGGGATTTTTTGAGAGCGTTTTGTGGTTCGTGTGTGTGTGTTTGTGAGAGAGAGAGAGAATGAGGGTGGCTGACAAAATAAAATAATGAAGGACAATTTCGTACATTCGCGTCTCCCTTTTTTTTTTAACATTTCCAAAAATAGAAGGGGCTAAAATTTTTATAAAGGAGTAAAGATATAAAGTTCATTAAAGTCTATCATTAATTATTGCTAGTTCAACAAGTTTATTTGGATCATATATACTTTATATAAATCTGATTCTAGCTTTTAAAATGTGAAAACGAATTGAAGTCGAATAATAATTTGACTGTTGTAGGCATTTCATCCTTATAAATTGACATATTGTCCATCATCATCTCATTGTCTTAATTATCTATGCAGAGATGTTTTAATTGTTTCTCCATCTTTCACTATATTAAGACTTCTAGCATCAAGTCACTACTAATCTCTCTCTCTCTCTCCTGAAAATGGATGGAAACTGCATGAACAGCGGGGATTTGAAAGGGAAAGTCAAGGCTGCTTCTACATCTGAAGACTTTCAAGAGCATATACCTTATCCTGATAAGGCTAAGTTCATCTTCGAAGAAGGAAAAGGACCAGAAGACAACAATTCAGAAGAGGAATTGATTGTAGAGAATTTGTCATCTAATGCCGAAGAAAACATGCCAAATCAGGATCAAGCTTTTCCTGATCCTCATGATGACCATCTGGTTGATCCGGCAGGTGCGAATGATCCAAGCTCACCAAGGGTAACAGAGAGAGAGCATCAATGTTCTCCTGTGGCTTTTCCTGATCTTGGTGGTGACCATATGGTTGAACGGTCACCTGTGAACGTTCCAAGTCCACCAAGGGTAACAAAGAAGGAGGATAAAGGTTCTCCTGTGGCTTTACCTGATCCTAGTGGCGACCATGTGGCTGAACCGGAAGATGTGAACATTCCAAGTCCACTGGAGAATGAGGATCAAGGTTCTCCCCTGGGTTTTCCTGATCCGAGTGGTGAAAACGTGGCTAAACTGTCACCTGTGCATGTTCCAAGTCCACCAAGGGTAGCAGAGGAGGATGATCAAGGTTCTCCTGTGGTATTTCCCAATCCTGGTGGTGACCATGTGACTGAACAGACAATTGTGAATATTCCAATCCCACCACAGGTAGGAGAGAAAGAGGATCAAGGTTCTTCTATGGCTTTTCCTGATCCTGGCAGTGCTCGTGTGGCTTTCCCTGAGCCTGATGATGGTCATGTAGCAGAAGTGGTAGCTGTGAATATTCCACCGGCCCCACCAAGGGTAGGACGGGAAGAGGATGCACTAGAGCATATAGCCTACTCTTGTAGACACTGCGATCTATTGTTCCCATCTGCACAGGCATTGGGTGGTCACCAGAACGGTCATAGACATATGAGAGAGTATGCCAAGAGACTAAAAAGGAACGAGGAGTTGCCATTGTGTTACAATCTTGGAAACACTCGGCCCAATTATGGTGATAATCCTAATAGTGCTAATGGATATCCCCAAGTTACTTTGAATAATGGCAACATGTTTTTCTTTCCAAGGACACCACTTGGGAACCCATTCTCTAGGCCTGTTGTTCCAACCATCCAAAATCCAAGATCAACCACAGAGTTTACTGTAGAGCAATCTGGTCAATCTTCTAGTATGTTTAACAGTACACAACTGCCAGTTTATGGCAGACCAGGAATGATATATCCCTACTCAGGGAATTATGGTAATTCAAATCACACCACTGGTAACTCCAACTCTCTGGAAACAGTGGGTGGTAGGCAAGGTGGCATGTTAGAAGGTTTCGGAGCACCGACCATCAATAGCAATTCTATTGGGAGTGCTTATAACTCTATGGGGACAGTTGGTGGCAGCGGAAGTGGTAGCACCAATGTAGGCTTGCTAAGGCCATATGAAAATAGTCGTATATTCGCTGGTGGCTTCGACACTGCAGGTACTAGCGCTGGTATTAGTAGAAACATCTTTGAGATTGCTGTAGGAGGACGTAGTTATAATGAAAGTCAAGATACGTTTAGAGGACGTGATGGGAGCGATTGTACCATTGATCTTCTGTCACGAGTTGGTACGGGAAGTCGAGAAGATGCAGAAACTGATACTGATAGTGGCAATGAAGAAACTGAATCGTAACTGATGGTGCCTGTGATCTTACACCCTGCATTGAAATTTAAGTCTATTTAGAGTTCAGTTAGTTCTCTTATTTTATTTCTCAAACTATTATCCATGTCTTTAAAATAAATCCTTTTTAAGCTTCAGCTATTATGTAATCTGAATTGTAGTCATCTTTAGTTTTTATGACAATTGGAATCTATTTTCATGTTTTTTAAGCATTTATACGTAACCTCTGTCATTTTCTCATAAATCATTTACTTACATTTTGATAATTGGTGTGACTTCAAAGATTGTACCCAAACCTTTTACTGTGATTTTGTAGGATTATATTAGTTAGATCAAAATCATAAAATCATGATATGTGGATCAGTGGTGAATCCAGATATATTAGACCAGAATGGTTGGAAGCTTGAGCTTACTGATCAATATACACCTGATTGGCTTTGGTATGCAACCTTGAGAATCTTCTTATTTTAGAAGTCATTGAAAATTAAACAGATGAATCTGAATCCTCAAAATATAAATACAGATTCAGTTTGACTCTAGGTATGCATGTGCTTGTCGCCTGAATGGATTTCGTGCTTTAGTAATATATAGACGCAATTGTTCTTGCTGTTATCCGAGTTCTATGGAATAAACAGGAACTATAAAGTGTCTGATGCATCGGATATTGCTAATCCAGGTCTGATTGCTAGGTCCACATCTTTTATATTATTTTATTGGATAAGAAATCGATCTAAGTCTAGATTGGAGTGAATGGGTATCCAGTCCACCCAACGCGTCTTTTTTAGATAGGTAGTTGGTTGCGGTGTTGGTGTGTTTTCCATGTACTCAATCACCTCATGTTTTCTTTTTGAAAAAAGAAAATCTTAATCCAGTTATATATTAAGTTAGCAATGAACAGCTGATACAGGTCTATCAACTTAGATAACAAATTTCGGATATATGTTTCTTTGGCATATAAAGATAGTTTGAACATGCGACTCACTGCATAATTTGATAGCAAAGTTCCGCTTGTATTTGTATTTACTGTTTTTGGAACTATAGAAAGACCCAAACCTTGTAAGCATAGTTGTTAGACTCTTACAAGTCACGAGTAGAAATGAGAAAAATAAACCCCAAAATATAACTGACAAAGAGTGTGATATGATAACAAGTTTTTTCACATATCGCTTCTGATTATTTTTATTTTTTTTTTGTGAAAATTGTGAATTATTTGCAGCTAAAGTTGAAATCTGACATCACTCCATCCACCTTTGTTAAAATCTTCTTAAATTATTCGAGAAATAGGAATTCAATTTTCCAGGGTGGTTATATATGCTTTCAAGAGGATCTAAAATTAGATTTAGATTTAAGCTGGGATTTTAATTGACAATCAAAATACTCGGAGGGGTATTATAACCTGCCTCCTTGCAAATTTGCAATGACTCCTTGAACGGTTTCCACTTTTCTTACTGGTGACTGAAAAAACGGTTTCGTTATTTGCAAACTACTGCTCTTGATATATCTAGAAAAATGCCACTAATGTTTATGGTCTGCGTTTTTCATGGGTGTGTGACTGCGCTTGAGAAAGCGATCACCACGTTCTCTTTTTATGTATATGTTGAGATCATCCAGGAACCCTCTGTAACAGTGGAAGCAGGATAAGCTAGGTGAAAAGGTTTCACCATCATAAGAAAAAATTAATAGCTTATCAGGAAGATGGTTGACATAAGTAAAAAAATGGTCACAGATGTTGAACTCGAATTTGATGGCTAGTTAATTTGCTGGTCCTGCCTTGACATTAAGGAACACTGGAGGCCGGTGTTCACCTGGAATATTTTTTTTATTTTATTTTTAACTCGTCTGAGGTTTTTTAACAAGATAAGAAATGAAAGATATCACAAACTCACTTTTTTTTAATAATTTTTTTGTTTCGGCTATAGTTGGAAGCCTTTAACGACATTAATTTCACCTATTCCTTTAATAAAAAAAACCCCGACCCATAATATATAGTGCGGTACCATCAAGTTAAACGAACCTAATGATATTGGGAGTTAAGGGAAAAGGTATCTGTGGTTGCACCAAAATCAGAAAAGAACTACTCACCACTTCTAGGAATCCCCCTTGAAGATACAGCCCATAAACAAGTTCACCACTCAATGGAATCTGCCAAAAAGACATAACATAACAGAAAAGATAGCTCAAAGCTTAAATTTCATTAATAAAATACTATCAAACTTGATTTGAGCATGTTACAACTATTTATAGGACTGTTGGTTCATCTCTCCAATGCCCCTTAAATAAGAAAAAGACTTGGTAAATAACCTAGGGACTTCAAAAGACTCATTTTACATGCATAGAAAATCAAAAGAGTAACAGAAAGAAATTAAAAAAACCTACCAAAAATTGGATGAATCTAGCAGTTAAGACAATTTGAAATAAAAGAAGTATATCTTCCTGTAAAATTAAAATTCCCAACAGATCGACATTTCTTGCATTGAAATGCAGAGAATTTGAAGCTTTCTTGATATGGGTATCCTAGATGCATGCCTAGCTTCATTGTTAGCAGTTTTTTGGGTTTTTTTCACCCAAAATTGTATTGCATTACCAGGATCAGAAAGTTCCAATTTGAGTTACATACATGAACGGTAGGATGCCAACACGACTGAAATATTGATACATAATTGAGGTGCTATTGTTGTAGCTATTTTATTTAGGACGCTGTTTTGGCGGTGACTGTTATCTACCTAATGTTGGTTTTGTTTTAATTAACTAATTCATCTTTTCTGTTAGATAAAGCACAGTTTCGTGTAGCTTGTCGTTAGGGGATATTTTTAAGACAATCATATCAATTCACACACATTTTGTCCATATTGGGTATGTGATTCCTCCATTCAAGACACAACCGATCTATATGTAAAAAGACTATATAATTTTCTTTTGTCTACTTAGTTTCCTTAACAATTTTTCGATTGTTATAGATGAAAGACTGGGTGTATATATCCTGATTCTGAGGTCTTCTTATATATCTGATCGGTTGCGTCTTGAATGGGGTACTCACATAGCCATAATAATTTAATTATTTTAGGATGTGAAATACCATAATTGGAGATGCTTCTGTTATGTCTAGTATGCAAGTAAGCAGTAAACTAACAATGAAGAGGTATTTTGGGAGCATACTGTAACTTGAACATAGAAAAAGATTTTGATCAATTTAGTTTGTCTGGTTTACTTATTTAGCAGATCAATCTGGTGACGGTATCAAGTTGGTAGATTGAGTTAGTTGTATATGTTGTAGCCGATATCGTTTAATGGGTACAAATGGATAGTAATTTGAAGAGTTCAAGAGGACTATGGAAAACTGCAGGTTGACTGTATCATTTATTTAAGGTTAGTTATGAAGGATTAAGCAAGTTCTAATTACAGAATGGTATATTAGGGATGGATTACGGTTCTGAGGAGTGTGAAGACACAAGAGCTAGCTTAGTCTGTAATAGTTTATTTTGTGGGAGTTGGATACATTGACATTTTTAACATTCGATGTAGATGCATTCAAGGATGTGAATTATTTTGCTTCAATGCTTCTTTAGTTATAAATATCAGTTTATCTGAGAGTATGTTATTTCGTAATGACATACTCCTAACATTGATTGTTTGCTTTCGGTTATTTGGTTCTCCAATATTCAGCCCGGATGCAAAGACAGATCTCAAGAACCCAATCAAGCACGTACGGCACATAAAAAAACATTGTCTCTATAAATTGAAAAGCTAATTACTCTGATCAAATCAAGAGTACGTACTTTCCTTTGACAAGGAGATCCCCATTCTTTCATATTTACCATGGTTTTTTAAGCAACAAATATATTACAAGTAAAGTTAGCAAGGTGCTAGATGATACAAGAACCATACCTGAATCCAACCCCACGCCAAACAGAGATCCCAAACAACACGACACCACGTGAACTAATTGGACACCAACATACAATGGGAGACACTTTAAACTTGGACTCTACAATTAGAATAAATTTACAGCTAAAGAAATAAACAAGATCAAACGATCTGATAAATGGCGAAGAAGACATCACCTAAGCCTACGACTTTACAGTTACTTCAGTTCAAAGTTACCGGGCCATTCTAAAATCATCATTAGCTAGGAAGAAGCACAAAAGAAACAAAAAATAAGGGTGATCTTAGAACAATTAAGATGCATTAATATCATATTTGTAGGTAAACGGAGATGGATTTTAACTTAATTTAAGGATATCATTTATCTTTCGATAGAAAAATAAAAAAAAGAATGACAATACCTTCTGGGTTATTGGGTTTGGAAAGACCGGATAAACCTTTGATGAATCATATAAACGTATGGGTTTGGGTACTACTGGATTTTCTTTTGAGTCGTGTGATCACTCTCGCTATACAATATTTCGACACTATCGCTTGCCTCGGGATATCACGAAATCTTTACAGGGATCAAGCAAATGACAACGCTAATCTAAGATAATTAGGAGTTCGAGTTTGAACAAAAATATTATGTGAAATATTTCATTTTGATCTGAGACAAGATTCATGTATATATAATATATGAAAAGTCATACCTTTCGGTTATGAAAGGTTGTAACTTATGGTCTTGAAAGGTTGTACCTTTTGACAAAAAGGTGTCCATGAATGGTTGCACCTTTCGACGAAAAGGAGTCAGCCATGAATGGTTGCACCCTTTCACGCATCGGTGTGACTTTTGGTGCAAGGCACCACTTAACAAACAAAACCCGTACATTCCGCACTCTCCTAACTCACATTAGAATTTTACACGAAACCTCTTGATCTTAAGTAAATCACAATCGCACATCACACTAAATGGCCGATAACACTAAAATCACCAACAAATTAACCTTTGGTTTGATAATTAGAATGCCAAAAAATGGTTACTACCTGGTCTTCCAAATGCTGTTGTAACTGCCATTGAACGTTTGTCTTGATCATAGAATTCGACGAGTGAAGTTTATTTCTTAGCAATGACAGTCCTACCGGTGACAGTTTCAACAACTCTCCGGGAACAGCAGGTGGTGGATCAGCCAGCATGTATTAAGATTTCCAAGCACTAAATGGAAATAAAACGTATATGGGACATAACGTTAACCTCCCCGAGGATAGCTGGTAGCGCAGGGAAGTGGTAGCACCACTCATTTATACATACTAATGCTAAACGGTTTGCAGGCGTTTTCCTGCTGATGGCTTTCAAACTGCTGGCGCGTACTGCTACTAATTAAAGAACTAGTTGCCAAAAGGGAAAACGGGAGGATTGGGGATTGCTAATTGGGACAAGATGACTAATTTAGCCAATTAACCCTAAATTTATCTATTCCATATCCATAAAAACAAACAAAGTTTGACCTCGATCGTCCCATAAGTTAAATGGGCGATTCTCGTTTGGAACTAAAATCGATCAGTTTGTTTCTGTACACCCATATATAGATCGAGTAGTTTGAATGAATACATTAAAGTTGGTTTTCGACTCTTTTTTCCAGTTTTGTGCTTTTGACTTCTCGAAGATCTCTTGAAAAATGGAATTGAATCTGCCAGATTTAATGTTGGATCAATTACACGATTAATTTGACAAAGATTACAATTCAGTGAGGTGACACATTTACATGCATGCTGGCCTTACAACATTATGAGTTCGATATAGAAATGGGATGGATTGAAAATTCATTTGATTTAATCCAGTTTTAATCTTGTTATTTCTACTCAAAATTCATTGAAAGGATTCAAAATTCATTATTAGTGTCGATCAGTGTGAGTGTTGGGTGGTTTCTAAATAGGGAAGGGAAGCAAAATCGTGTTTCTATCCAATAAGCAAAGCCTAACCCAGTAACCCTCATCTTTTTTGGCATATAAACAAGTGCCCGTTAAGTTCATAAATTTCTTCTTTCTCGGCCCGTTTTATGGGGCCCACCTTCAAGCCCAGCTCAGAACAGTAGCCCCCAATCTAAAAATTACTCGTATACAACAGTACTTTTAGTAATTTAATTTAAATATATATAAAAATGTTACATTACATTTCGTTTTAGAAAATTTTAAAGTTAAAGGCGTATACAAGTTTATTTTAGAAAAAATAAATTGTTTTAATATTTATTGAAAAAAAAAACATTATTATTATTTTTTCTTTGAAAAAAGTTTATGATTAATTTTTAAGAGCTTTTTAAATTAAATGATGAAAACTTTTTTTTAGTTAGGTATGAAAAAAGAATTATATATGCTTTGATATTTATCAAACTAGATTATTATCCCGCATAATACGCAGTGTTACGTGTGGAAACATATAAAAATACTAAAATGTTAATGTTTGAGAATATCGTATTTTAATAAATATAAATAAGAGATGTTGAAAAATGACGAAACTATCATTTTTACATCTTTTTTTTTCTTAATTATGCGGGTAAACTCATATATTTAATGAAATACTAATGTAATATTAATGTTGTTAGGACCAAGATTCGTTGACGAAGACTTGGTCGCTGAAGTGTGTTCTCAGCAAGTCATTTCAGAAGATGATGTGTTGATCTTATCCGTAATTTGTAAGTCAAATATGGGCAGGAAAGTGAAAGAGAATACCCGATCCCAATGGGTCACATGACTGACTTACAACAGGTCATGTGATCTGTTCTATCCTCTTTGGGGGGAAATACAAGAATGTGTAAGTCTATTCACAGGTTTCTCTTTCACCCGAAATGACAAAACAACAAAAAGACAATTCATAAGCATTAATTGTCAATGTACTCCATCAATGGATCTTGTTGGTTGGTCCAAGAAAATTACTAAGTGTATTTTCTATTATTTTATATTTTACTAAGTGTATGTATCAAAACAGTTGAGTCTTTAGTTAGTCTAGACTCCACAACTAGTTCTTTAACTCGACCATTGTATCACCGTTTATTGTATTAACATATTAATACATCATACAATTGGTTAACTAGTTTGTGTGCTTTAATTTCTGTTCGTTTATAAGTTGTGCAAACTTGGAAACCAACAACTGGTATCAGAGCCAATGTTTTCTAAAACACTGAAACAGATCCAGAAAAGTTTGCAAACTTAGCTTACTTTATTTCTTTAATTTTGTCTGTACTTTTGTTTTTCTTTAAAAAAAACAACAAAACAAAATGACTTGTACACCTGTCCTTGTCAATACTAGAGATTTTGGGTATGTCTCTATACCCCTAAAGTTTGAATCTTGGAAGGAAAGGATGCTCATACAGATTGTAGGAGTTGAACCTTACCTAATGACCAAACAACAGGACCCTATGTACCAATTGTTATATCTTATTTTTCTGCCCCCACTACTAATGGTGATCCATCCAAACAACATAAACCAAGGCAGAAGCTAAGTGGACAGATGATAAAAGAAAGCTAGTAAATCTTGATGCTAGGCTTAAAAACATGCTCATCACAACTCTGCCTACTGATGTAATGAAAACAGTTATTAAACTAAAAACTGCCAAACAGGTATGGGACACTCTCTATACGATGTTTGATGGTATAGATGATGTTATTGCCACACAAAAAAATTGATTTAAAACGTGCATATGAAATTTTCTTTGCCCTTCCAAATCAAACTTTGGATGGCACTTATACTCGTTTGAAAGTCCTGCTGAATGATATGACCAATGTTGGAATAACACGTGACACTTTTGAAATATGCCACAAGTTCATTGACAGCTTGTCACACAAATAGCAAAGGCTTTGAGAAATTTTAAGGACTACTAAGCAAATCAAAACTCTTGATTTAGAATCTCTCTATGGTACTCTTGATTTAGTTTTCTCTGGCACGTTGCGTGGTTTCAATTATTGCGATTACATTTTGTTATTCATGTTGTGTGGCTATATATGTGTGCTAAAAAACTTTGGCAGATGAAACAGATATTTATGTAAGAGCAATAACACAACCGCGTCCAAAAGTTTGCAATATGTATTCATTAGTTTTCGCATGCGCGTTGCGTGGTTTCAATTATTATTGATGTTGTGTCGCTATATATGTGTGCTAAAAATTTTGGCATATGAATGAGTTATTTATTTAAGGGCAATACCACAATTACATAAAAAAAAGTTTGTAATATCGAACACATATTTATTTTGTGCAAGAAAAACAAAGATCAAAAATGAAGGAAAAACAAAATGTTGAATAAAAGTTTCCAATATATTAGTTGAGAACCCAAAAGCAAAAAAACTATGCAAAAAACTATAAAAAAAAACCCAAACGGGATGCGATGTGGCAAAATCTGACTAATTATACGGGATGTGTGGTGGACGAATTGAACAGTGCCACGTGGGAGGTTAACAGTTCCACGACCTTGGTGGCACTGTTCATAACCCTCATCTTTAATATATATATATATATATATATGGCAAAAGTGAATATGGGGTTGTCTCACATCTAAGCTTTATATATGTATATATATATATATATATATATATATGGCAAAAGTGAATATGGGGTTGTTCCACATCTAAGCTTAGAT
>JAOXNX010000033.1:33194516-33224310 GCA_028566075.1 Solidago caesia
ACCTTTGGGGGTGAAATTGAAAATCGCAACAGAACAAAAGTTAGGGCGCAAAAATGAAAAGCAAAAAAGTTGGGGGCTAAATCGAAAATCGCAATATGACATAAGTTAGGTGGCAAAAATGAGAAGCCAAAAAGTTTGAGGGTTAAATCGAAAAAGACAAAAGTTTGGGGGCTAAATCAAAAACCACAAAATGACAAAAGTTATGAGCAAAATTAAAAATTAGAAAACTTTAGGGCTAAAGTTCAAAAAGTGGGTAGATCAAGAATGAAAATTGCAAAAGACAAAAATTAAGGAGCCAAAATGAGAAGTTAAAAAGTTTGGTGGTAAAATCAAGAATGGCCAAACTTTACTATTCATAAAGTTTGGTTTTAATTATATATATAATTATATATATAATGCTTCAGTAAACAATAACATTATATTAAATAACATAAAACACATTTCACTTATAAAATAAAATAAAAACATTACATTACATTAATTTAAAAAAACATAATATAAAAAATACATATACAAAAGGAGCCCTATTTCGCGCATCGGGGCCTGCTTGAAAAAATGTAAAATATAAGAAAAGAGGTTGTTCATTGAAAAATTTGATACCGTCGGCTATTCGAATGAACATGTTTATTATCATCCGACATCTTCTTTCAAATTGTCCGCCGGTGTAACTGTAATTTTCATTAATGCAATGATGCATTAACATCGTGTTTGCCCCTTCATGGTCTCTCTCGACAAACCCCTTAGCACGGCTTGTTCGTCATCGTCTCGAACTTCCGGCTTGATCATAGGTCTCTAATGCTACTTCACAGTCAATAAGTTGACGGATAATGCCCATAAATGTAACATCGACGAAATCATCATACAACGCCTCAAATGTTGCTAGATCTTCAGCAAAGAAGTAGAACTGGAAGGCATGGTGTTGCGGTGAAATTTTGTTGTAGAATGGATTTATGAAATGGATATAAATAAAGAAGTTGAAGATTGTAGTACTTTTAATTGTTAAAATGTTGGTATATTTATAGAGTTTTTTAGTATATTTAATTGTTCGCCATCCGAGTATATTTAATTGTTAAAATGTTAGTATATTTAATTGTTAAAATGTTAGTATATTACCTCAACATAACCCAATAAAATTGAAATACCTAAAGTTATTAAAGTTGAAATTTTCAAAATATTTCAAACATGTAGGGTCCGGTCCATTAACTAAAAAATTTTAAAAATCTAATATAATATATAATTAAAAGAGAAACATGAGATATACTTGACACTACCACGCTCCTTTTGGGGATATTTTTTCCCGTTTTTCTTTCCTACTCTTTTTTTTTTAATTTTTATTTTTATCTTTTTCAAAATAAACACCATTATTAACAAATTCATATTAAAATTAAAACTAAAACTATAAAATATATAACAATAAAACTATTTTATCTCTATCATTTAATTCTTCTTTTTTCTCATCCATAAAAACATTATGAACATTAATTTTGTATATATCCACATAAACGAATTTAGTTTATTATATTCATTTAAGATATGATTTTTTTTTTCAAATTTTGGTAATTAAATAATATCTAAATATTCTAATCCTTTTAAATCATATTTCTTGTACAAAAAGCTATAAAGGATAAAAATTTGAAATTGTCTCTACAAAGATTATGGTTTTATTCAAGTAAGATTTATTTTTATTATATTTTGATTGTATTGGATTTTTTTTTAATAATCATTGTATTATATATGTTTAAAAGTAACTTTTTTTTTATGTAAAATCGTATAAGGTTTTTCTCTATAAGAAATTTTGTTTGTAAATTTGATTTGTTTATGTAGTATAAACATAAATGATATTTAGTTTTTATTATTTTTTTAACACTTGTATTTTAATCAGGACTATACTTTATAGTTGAATTTTTTTGTCTGCACATATCGTGTTTGATTAAAATCTAAATTATTACATATGTATGTTTTTTGTTTTGTTCTCTTCATCGAAGTTATCGATTTATTTAATTAGGCAAAATTTTATAATTTGTCATAAAAACTCAAAACATATTGAAACGAAATCTATAAGCATATCTTTTGTAACCATCTGTTTATCGGATGGACATTAAGACTATTAAATAAATAAGGCTTGACTCACAATTTATAATTTATAAAATTTTAATCCACCCCATAAATAAATATCCTGAGTTTCCCCAATTTATTTATCGAATTTTTTGTACGGATGAGAGTATTTTCGTCTCCTATGGTGTTTCTAGGAATTTGGCAAATTTTTTTTTGTAAAAGTAGGAAGTCACGTCGATTTTTGCTAAATTAGCGAAAAGTGATATCTCCAAAGCCGGACTTCAAATACGTGGCTGTAAACTAAACATAAACCAGTTCCCATTAATTACTCATGCAATGCATTGAAGATTATGGTTTTAATTCAGGTAAGATTTAATTTTATTATATTTTGATTATATTATATTTTTCTAATAATCATTGTATTATAAATGTTTAAAATTAACCTTTTTTATGTAGAATGGGCCCCGGGGGTGAGTTTACCCAAGATCTCAGGTTCGAGTCTTGGGGTTCTCATCTCAAAGGAATTTTTCATAAGGAGGGGTGGGAGGTCCTGTAAATCGCAGGTCAAAATCTCCTCCAACACGTCTAAATCGAAATATACTTTACAAAAAAAATAATATATATATATATATATATATATATATAGGCAAAAGTGAATATGGGGTTGTCCCCCATCTAAGCTTAGATGGGGAACCCCTCACATGTTAATATTTTAATATTTGTTTTTTAAATAAATCAATAATTTGGGCCCCGTGTATTTAATAATTAAAATATTAAGATGTGAGGGGTTCCCCATCTAAGCTTAGATGAAAGACAACCCCATACTCACATTCCCCATATATATATATAAGGTTTATTTCAATATGAGATTTTATATATATATTTTTTTTGTATAAATCTGATTTGTTTATATAATATAAGCAAAACTAATATTTTATTATTTATTTGATTTTGATTTAACATTTGTATTTTAATTAGAATTATGTTTTATAGTTAAATTATTTTTGGATGTACATATGTGTTTAATGAAATGTAGAAAAAAGATAGATGGTGAGAACCCTTTGATGGTCTCCAATATTTGAACCCTTCAAAAGTTTCACATGAAGGACCTAAGGGAATGGTGGCGGCGGCACCAGTTGATCTATGATCAATTGATTGTTTGATGAAATATATATTATTATATATTATATATGTATATTTTTTTTGTTTCTTTCACCGAAGATCGAAGTTATCAATTCATGTAATTAAACAAAAATTCTATAATTTATTATAAAAACTTAAAACATATTGAAACGAAATTTATAGGAGATATATTTTAAAACCCCAATTATCTGTTATATATATAAAACTACAAATTACAGAGGAACATTTTAAGAAACTAGACAGATGCCTTCGTGATGCGACGGTGATGGTGGTAGTGACGGCGGTGGTAGCGACAGTGTGATGGTGGCAGCGATGGGTGGTGGTGGCGGCAAATATTGTAGGTTATTGATGTAAATGTTATTAATGTAAAATGGGTATTGTAATTATTTTTGAAGGTATGGTATAGATATTGTAAATTAATTTCATTAAGGATATTATAAGTATATCAAGTGGAGATTTTAAAATAATAAATAAAGAAAATAAATATTTTGAATAGTTTAAAGTTATAATTTGAAAGGAAAAAAAAAGAAAAGAAAAAGGGTAAATTACATTTTCCGTCCCTGAACTTGGCCCGTTTTGCACTTTCAGGATCTAAACTCAAAAAATTACAATTTTAGGCCTAAACTTGGCATTTTTCTTCAATTGCAGTCCACGCCCTAACTCTGTTAGGTTTTCCACCGTTAACCTCCCCACGTGAGAAACATGTGGGGGTATTTTCGTCTTTTGCCATCTTTCTTCCCCATCTAATAAATATATAATAGATTTATTATCTCTAAACTCTAAACTGTGTAATTAACTCTAAACTCTTTTATTTATCATCATCGTATATCTGTATCTGTATAACTATCTATATCTATCTCTTTATCAAATCTATATCTAACATCAAAGAACAACATTTCACAATTGACACCAAACACCTCCATATTCCAACACCACCATCAGATCCCACTACCACCTTCACTTCTTCCAACATAGCCCAACACCACCATCACTCCGCCATCAGATCCGACCACCACCATTACTCCGCCCAACAGATCCGACCACCACCATCACTCCGCCTAATAGATCGGAGATATAGATATATTATATGTCATATACAGATCTATATATACATATACATATATATTAGATATACAAATTCAAGAACTTACCGAAAAGGGAAAGCTTAAAAAGAAAGGTTTTATGATTTTCTTGGAGATGATGTGATGGTAGTGGAGGTGGCATGGCAGTGGTTGTGGTGGTGGCGCTACCGCGGGAGAGTAATATGAGGCAAAAAGCTATGTATTCTTCTTCGGTGGGATGTGGTGGTTCTGATGGGTGAGTAGTGGTCAGAAAGTTGTAATGGGAGGAAAGTCGTGATGGTTGTTGCTTGTGAGTTTAAAGCTTCAAGTGCCATTTTTCATTTTTGTGTTTGTAATGAAACTGTGGAAGTATAGTAAGGGTTTTAAGTTTGTATAGTTACAGGCAACAGGAAAGGATTTTAAGTTTGTGTTCAAAATAGGTTTATATATTTGAGAGATTATACAACAGCTATTTTAAGTTTTGTATATGAATATTTGTGTTTTGATTTTTGGGTTTTATGGATTTTTTCTTTTTGTTGATGTTGATGATAATGATAAAGATATTTGTAAAATTAATTTAAGTTTTGTGTATGAATATTTGTGTTTTGATTTCTGGGTTTTATGATTTTTACTTTCTGTTGGTGTTGATGATAATATAAAGGTTGATAAAGGTTCAGAAAGAAATAAAAAAAAATAGCAAAAGTAATTATATTTTTTGTCTTTAGGCACTAAACTCAAAGATGGCAAAAGATGAAAATACCCCCACGTGTTTCTCACGTGGGGAGGTTAACGGCGGATTACCTAACAGAGTTAGGGCGTGGACTGCAATTGAAAAAAAATGCCAAGTTTAGGCCTAAAATTGTAATTTTTTGAGTTTAGGTCCTGAAAATACAAAACGAGCCAAGTTCAGGGACGAAAAATGTAATTTACCCTATAAATAAACTTATTAAGATTAGGCTAAAAACTTTTTGAATGTTTATGAGACATAATCTAAATTTGTTTTTAAATTTTTATATATAACTTGACATAATATATTAAGGAGGACAGAAATTTTAATTTTATTTTTAACCGTAAATTTTATTAACAAGGTCAATTCCAAACAAACCCCAAACAAAGGAGTACAGAAATTATTACGTGGAAACCTTTTTGCAACTTATGGACTAAAATGACACATTAATTATAATTTGTTGAAATTTGCTTCACTTTTAAATTTTGTTGACTTCCATTACAACTTTTCAAAAAAGCATTGGAAATGGGACCTGTACCTATTGCTGTGCAATTCAAGGTTGACCACTTTCACCCCCATATATCCAACAATTTTACTGTCCAACTTTTTGGTACCACTGTATTAAGCTTCGATTTAAGTACAAAAATTGACTGATTTCGTATCGAAATTATTTGATTAATTGCACTGTGCAACGTCAGTTTAATTGCTTTTCTATATATACAAGCTCGAGCTTGGTAAAGTACTCTTGTGCTTCAATCTCGATTTTCAAATAAATTGATCATTTTTATACTCACAATTTTATTTTATTTTAAAGGTAAACTTTATTCACGCATGCTCCGGCAAATCGCCGGCGGCACAAATACAACTATTTACAACAATTTGAAATTACACCAATTCACGTTATACTAATATGCTTCTTTCTATTTTTGTACCAAAGATACCCGAGGATTTTAATTGATTGAAAAATCGCCCTGATATTAACATTACCATTGGCAAACTTCTTTTCGTTCCTGAACTTCCATAAAACCCAGCAGCTAATGATAATGATGCCTTTTATAGCCTCTTTTTCCTTCCTTCCTCTCCTTGACTGCTCGTGGAATTCCATCAGATCTCGGACAGTTAAACGAAGAATGACTCGGTTCTGCACCATCTGCTAACAAAATGCCAGATGTTAGCTGCCACCCCACACTCACAAAAGAGGTGATTAACCGTTTCAGTTCCATCCCCACACAATACGCAAAATGGATCTGTAAAGTTACACTTCCTAGCTAAAAGAGCCGACATAATAGGAATACGATCCATGCCCGCCCTCCAGAGAAACACGTTACACTTTTTAGGAACCCATTTGCACCATTCGAAGACGTCCCTGCTGTTGTAATCTTTATCACTGTTAAGAAATTCTTTAACATTCCTAACCGACATTACCTTCTCTTTACCTCCCAGCCACACCCATTTGTCCTTCATATCGGAAATGATCACCCCAACAAGCAACCTGTTAAGAGAGTCCCATTCACTAGCTTCCTCAATGGACAAAGAGTTTCTAGCCCAGTTCCATCTTCTTTGAAAACAACCCAATTCGCTGTCAAACCTGTCAGCAACCAAAGCCTTTTTATCTTTTTCCAACTTAAACAACAAAGGGAAACCGATTTTAAGAGGCTCGTCTCTAATCCAATTATCCAACCAGAACCTGATATCATTTCCGTCACCAACTTCCCCTCTTACCATTTAATTGATTCCCATTCCAGCAACCTTAACAGCTTCGATGCTTCTGACAATATATTCGCCAAACACCCGACAAGTAATTGTTGACCGAAATATGGTGCCAACCTCTTTTCGTGTCATGTAAAGCTTTGATAACCATCCTCCATAAGCTTTTGGGCTCATTCTTAAACCTCCAAGTCCATTTAGCTAATAATGCCATGTTTGTATCCCGCAATCTGCATAACCCTAAGCCACCAACATTAATCGGAGAGGCAACTCTCTCCCAAGCGACCCAATGGATTTTTCTTCCCGATTCTGACACACCCCATAAGAATTTCCTGATCAGTGATTCAAGACCATCTATTACCTTCAACGGAGCCTTAAAAATTGAAAAATAATAGGTTGGCAAGCATTCCATAACCGATTTTATAGGAGTGATTCTGCTCGCTATAGAAAGACTCGAGGCTTTCCACAAAGAAAGTCTTGCCTTGAAAATGTCGAATATGAAGCTCCAACTGGCCACTTTGTTCATATTAGCCCCAACCGAAATGCCTAAATGTTTGAAAGGAAACGAACCAGCTGAGCATCTTACAACACTTGCCATATTAGTGATATCATCATTCACAACCCCGACACCGAACAACAGTGACTTTCCAAGGTGAATTTTTAGCCCAAAGCATAAATTAAAGACCCTTAATACCCTACCCACATTGTTTAAATTACCAGCCGGCCATTCTCCCATGATAACACAGTCATCGGCGTAGAACAAATGAGAGAGAATCAAGTCGTCGTCCCCAATCTTAATACCTTTAACAGTCCAGTAGCCAAAGAGTTATTGAAAAGAACAGACAACGCTTCCATGACGATAATGTATAAGAAAGGGGCAATTGGATCCCCTTGCCTCATCCCTTTGTGGCACTGAAACTCGAACGTAGGCGACCCGTTGACAAGAATAGACGATCTAGCAGAGGATAGAATCCCATAAACCCACCTACACCTTTTCTCGGGAAACCCCATTAACCTCATAATTGAGATGAGAAAACTCGAGTTAACGTTATTGTAAGCTTTAGCGAAATCAATTTTAAATACAAACATCTTTCGGTGGTTTTTCTTGGCCCAGGAAATTACCTCATTAAGAATAAGAGGCCCGTCTATGATACATCTCTCTTCCAGGAACGCAGATTGTTTAGAAGAAATAATCGAACCCAACACCTTTTTGAGTCTATTCGCAAGCACTTTAGACACGGCTTTATTAATGATCCCGACAAGATTGATCGGCCGGTAGTCATTAGGATCCCCAGGGTCTTTAACTTTGGGGATAAGCGTGATAAAGGAGGTCCCACAGCTGATATTGATAACCCCGGAGTCAAAGAATTCATTAAACAAAGCAACGAAATCGTCTTCAAAAAAATTCCAGAAACGTTTGACAAACTTAAAATTGAACCCATCGGGCCTAGGAGCTTTGTCATCTCCACACTCGAAGATGGCAGTTTTGATTTCAGCACGGGAAAACTTACTAATGAGACCATTAGCCTCATCGCAACTCAGCTTAGCTCCTGTCCAGTTATTGAGTTTCGGCCTTTCTTTCCAGTCCTCGTGAAACTTACTCTTGAAGAATTCGTACACCTGTTTTTTGACCAATTTAGGCTTCTCCACCCAATTACTATTGATCATTAAACCTGGGATTCCATTTACCATATTTCGGTTGTTAATGAAACCATGAAAGAATCGTGAATTTTCGTCACCGTTGATGGCCCACTTGATGCGAGATTTCTGCTTCAGGTCCTTAGATTTCACATCTTCCATCTCGACGATTCTCTTAAAACATTCCGTTCTTATCCAACTTTCCTCATCATTCAACTCCTTCTCTTCCATAAGCAAATCAAGTTCTTCGAGTTCTTTCCTACATTTTTCCATTTCTTCCCCATCAGAATAACGAGTGGCGGCCCTCCATTGACACAACTGAGATGTCAGGTGTTTAAATTTTAACATAAGTTTGACATCGGTCGCCCCTGTAAAATTGAAACTTTCCATTGCCTCTCCCACCACAGTCTCGAAATCAATCTTCTCCATCCAAGAGTTGAAAAAACGAAAAGGCTTAGGGCCAAAATTCAGAGTAATTAGTAAATTTAATTATGTTACAACTTAAAGGTTATTTTAACTAGGCTAGGTAGACTCACATTACTTGTTAAAACTCGATTAACTCGTCCAACTCAGTAAACTCGAATGAGCTTTATAACACGTTTACCGACTTGTTTTTTAGAATATTTCAGCTCATGAAACCAACCAACCAAGCGATAAGTTTTGTTTGATGAGCTTGACACTTAATTCAAAAAACTTAAAAGTTCAATTCGAGGTCTAATAACTTTATTAAATTATATTTTTATTATTAATGTTATTATTCGACTCATAATTTACACGATGAGATAGTGTTTGTTTTTATCATCATAAATATATTTTTAAATAAATAAATAATGACAGCTCTTACCCACTCGTTTAATTTAATTTCCCTAAAAAGATAGAAGAAACAGTAACGAATATGGATTTACTCCAACATCTCAAGATAAAGTACTTCAAAAAAAAAAGGTAGTCTTGGAAAGAAAGGTGTCAAAAGAAAGTTGATGCAGTCTCACTGCACGTATGGAATTTCTTTATTTATTGTTTCTTTTTATTCACAATTTGATTTCTTTTCATTTTACTGTTTACCTCGTGTAAGGTAAGGTCTAGGTTCATTTAGTGGAGTCATTATTCATTTATCTTTTACATTTTACTTAAGTAGCAGGATTGTTAATGATTAAAACGTGTTTGTGCTAAAAGATATCAGAAAAGATGTCGGAGATATATATCTATCTATCTATTACATTTTTATAAAACATTTACCCAAATTTTTTTTTTTTTCAAGACTAAAAACTTTAAATACTCAATTTATCCCTACACATAACTATTATTAATGATTGATTTGTATTTTTCTTAAATATTTAGTCAAACTTTATTATTAAATAATTAATTTATTTAATCATCGACTTAATTGATATACTATATAGTTTATCATTTTTAATTGTGTAATTATTATTTTCAAAAATTAACTATATAATTAAATAAACTTTTTTCTTATAACGAATAATTATGGAACACCGCTAACAAACAAAATATTTAATCATGCTACTTTGCGCGGATGCTATGCTAATATATATATATATATATATATATAAAAGTTTAATATCCGTGAGCATGTTTCAGTGTCACTCATACCTTGATTGAGAGCCACTTTAAAGAGTTACACACCTGAACAAAAAAATTAGAACTGCAAGTTTGAACCTTTTAGGCTTGAAAATCAATTAAGTTGGTGACAATATTTATTCGATCGATCAGCAGGCAAGCAATGGTGCATCGTGATATCAAACACAATATCATCTACAACCAAAAGGAGGACCGCTTTATCATTATTTAGGTTTATAACAATATATTGATTCGTCAAAATCGAGTAAATCACATTTTTTTTATGGATCCATCTTGATGAATGTATCCATCTTGATGCATGTCATCAAGATGGATTCATTAAACAAAATGTACATGTGATTTACTCGATTTTGACAGATTAATATGTTGTTAAACCTTAAAATGATAATATACAAAAGATACACTTCATTCTATGGACTTTTAATGCATCAAATGAAATTTTTGATTGTTCTCACAGTGTTCTTATATTAAGGTTGGTTTTATTTTATTGAAACTATATATATATATAGGGTACGGTTACTGTGCGAAAACTGTTAAAATTTGAAGCATGCGAAGGCCCTTTTTTTTTTTCCAGCAGCTCACCACCACCACCACCATCAGCCTTCTTCCCTACCACCCCCGCCACCACCACCATCGCCGGAAACTGTGATACGGTATGAGCATAACCCTTAATCGAACGGCTACGCCGTTCACGGGGGCTTCGCCTTTCTCGGTCGTAGACCTCGAGACATTTATAAAGGGGTTGGAAGCCGGACGCATCTGAGAATGGTCTGGATTTGATGGGCGGTGATCCAAGGGATAGTGTGGTGGTTCGAACGGCTACGCCGTTCAGGGGGCTTCCCCTTAAAAGGCACACTTCGCACAGGAACTCACACACACACACACACATATATATATATACTAGCTAATCAACCCGGGTTCAACCCGGACATTTTAATTAAAATTTTAAAATAAAAAAATATACAAAAAAAGTGTATGTAATGTTTGCTATTGACACATTATAACTTGATATGGAAATAATAAATCAATTAACACAATAATTTATAAAATTAAAGTAATTATTGCACTAAAAAATAAAAAGACATTTCATAATATTATATAAAAAAATAAATAAGAGATTAAGATTTTTATTAAACATATAAGGGGCTATTTTTCTTTGAAAAGATTATAAAGTTATATGACATCATAATTAGATAAAAAACTTTTTGGAAAAATAATATGGAATTTTCACATTAGATTTTTTTCAAAAATACTTATTGAAGACAAGTCTTCTTTATTTATTATAAAGATGTTAAGGCCTTTCAGTTGTACCTTGTGCTAAAGAGATGGTAAATTACTGTTCACGCGAAATTTCTTTAAATAGGTTATAATATCCCCGTATACATTTAGACTTGTATATGTGAACATTGTTTTTTTTTTTAAAAAGCCAAAAAAAATATATTATTTCTAACTTTGTATTTCAATAAGTTTTGAAAAAATTTAAATAAAGTGGCCGACCATGATTATTACTTAAAAGGTCTATTATAATACAACGTTATAGCTATAAGTTATCTACCAATATAATTAAAACAAGATTGTGACATTCTTGAAATAATATATGATATAATACTTAAGCGACATATGTCATTTTTATTTACATTTTTTTTACAGTTCTGATTTTATAATAATAATAATAATAATAATAATAATAGATATTAACTATCTATATTAACACTATTGAGTTCTATTTTTAAAGTTGAATTCGGTGAATTAAACTATTAAAGCTTAATATATCTTAGATTAAACTTTTGTTTTCAATGGCTTTATTATTTAAAAAAAAGAGTCAAATATAGTTTTTTAAAGGCAAACTAATACTACATTAACACGTAAATCCATATAAAATTTATAAATTTTGTCCATCATATATGGAACTTAAACGCACAATATTATAATTGACGGGTCAACATGCATACCACTAAGACAAAGGTATCGGAATAAAAAAGACAAATATTTACAAATTATATTTTCATATATTAATTATCTTATGTGAAACTTTAACGCACAAAACATCTTAAAAAAACATCTAAAAAAAACAACTCCGATTAAACAATTATTATAAAATATAAGCATGGTTATTGGCTCATTTATTATTTATTATAAGTTATTAGCAAGATTATTGGCTCATTTTCACACTATATATATTAGAGTTATTTCATTCTTTCCCATCAAACATCTCAACCAACCCTAAGAAATGTTGCTTTCGATCTCCCCATCTCATCCAACCAGAATACTCCTTCAATACCATGCGTATATATGCATGTAAACTTAGTTACGTTCTTCAATCTAAGTTATGGATCTATTTCCTTCCTTTACTTGTTTTCGTTCAAAACCCTCAAATGAACTGCCTCATATTATTAATTAATTCTTTCATCATCTCTTATTTTTCGAAAGGCCTTATATATATTCTTAGATTTTGAGTACTTCCCAAGCGTATGGATACTTTAAACGTTAATGATATTGATCCACACATATCTAGCAAAGAAAGAGAGCTCTCTTCAATCCATGCATGAGTTGTTGTGGGATTCCAATTAGCTGCCGACTCATTCATCCAAATACTAAGTCAAAGGTGTGGTGTACTTAGTAAATGAGTGAATGAAGCGGGAGACAAATTGGATCTTAAGTTCCTTGTGATTGGACTGAAGGGAGCTCCCTTGGATCCACTATATCTAGCTAGGTTACAGTTTTAAAGTCATCATTCTAGTTAGAACACATTATGCTAAAATATATCCTTAATTTTATTAATTAATTAATTGTTAGATTTGCATGCATAATTTTACATATTAGGTTATATAGAGCACCAACGCATTGCAAACGGTTGATGATTTTGTTATAATATATAAATGATTTGCTCATTTAAGCTAATTAATGTGTTCAGCTCCTTTTTAAGTTTTTGTGTTGGTGTAGTGCAGGATGGATATATCATTCTGGACGTACAGGCCGGTAATCTCCAATAACAAAAGTTAGTTTAAACCTATCTAGTTGAAGTCGATCAGTGAAGTTCAGCATGTATAATGCAGCTGGAAATGGTGAAGCTGTGGACTTGTATCGGTCAACATTTAAATGCTAGCTAGCCAATCTAAGTTTACTTACATTGACGACCAAAACCAGATTATTCCTTCTAGTTTGTGTATACATTTCTTCAAATGCATGATTATTACTCATTTGTTTATTAATCTTTGGTTTTTCTAGTTTAGCTAATTAATGATTATTATTTATGCTCAATTCTCTGTTCTATAAGATTAATTATTTGTTTGTACACCATATTTCATTTTAATAGAATAGAATATTCTATTTCTCATCAAAATCGTCTATATCAAAACAAAATGTTATATTTTATGTATAACTTAATTGGAACATCGTTTTACAAAATCTAACAAATTAAAACCAAATAATTATTGTAGTTTTATATTTATTGACACTCTCTCGACTCTAATTGCCAGCTACCAATGTTGTTTGTATCAGAGGCTGCACTGAGTAGCTAGCACGGTTTTGGTGGGTAATTATATATAAAAGCTAGCCATAAACTTTCACACTGAATGAACTATATATATATATATATATATATATATATATATTGTATATACCACAGCTAGCCAAAACTAAAGTAGCCATGTAGTTAAAGGCCTTCAAAACCACAAACGCTAGTTTAGTTAAACCACGAATGAAGGTAATTTTAGGTTAGATTTCATAAAACCATGTTCCAAATTAAGTCAATGATCAGCGGTTTCTTTCTTTCTAAAAGTATATCAAGATAATGAAGATGTAAAATGACATGCCCATAGTCACTACAATTTATTTAGTTTTTGAGAAGAAAAAAAAGTGAACGACATATATGTACATGTTAAACATTGAATGTATTAGGTGCATATATTTAGATACAGGTTTTAGGCCTATATAGCATTGCTCTTGTAGTAATGTTCATCCTTCACCACAGTTTTTAAAAATATGGTTTAAAAGTTTTATTTATTAATTGGGATAGTATTGACAAAGATTGTTTCACAAAAGGTGATAATGTTGGTGGATTTTGTATGTATAGATTTCATTAATGACTTTATCTCTTTAAATCAAGTTATCATTTTTCGAAAACAACAATTTGACATACGCATGGATTACATGAACTTTGTCTTGATATAATACAAAGAGTGATCCTTACGTATTTCATGAAACAAAAACATGTTTGCTTAATAGTATTTTGCATTCTGTATGTACGTATTACCGATATATATATAGAGCACTCAATATCCGAGCCATAGAGAGCCCTTCCCATTATCTTCTTAATTAATTTATTATGATGCAAGTTATTAGAATTAACTACACAACAATGTTCTTTCATAACTGCCAAGCTTAACATGACCTAAAAATCATATATATATGGGCCATTATATTATATCACGTTTTCTACAAATATCAAGGCGGTTACAAGTTAACATTTTAGGAAAGTCATTGATTAGGATTGTCAATATATGGTCACTGACCAACTTTTTAGATTAGCCTAGTCCCTGGTTAGCTTGTGCTAATACCAACCAAGTCACTAAGACTTAGTCGTCCCTAATAACATTGCTAATGTGAGTCGGCAACTACACTCACAAATGGGAGTTAGCACCATAGATTCATTGACTTCCATAACAAGACTGCCACAAGGGGTGTTGCGGCCTAGACCCGGCTAGAAACTTGCAATTGGACACAACTCCTTAGCTTGGCCCCCGCTATTTGAGTTCATAAAGTCATTGGCTTAATTAATGTACATACATTTCATACCTTCTAACCCATTTCAAAGTCTAATAATCATATCTATCAAGTACTATATGTATAGCCCATGTATATATGTATGTGTGTGTCATATTATTTACCCACATTTTTATACATGGACACTTTGGTTAGATACTTAGATTATCGTTGGTTTTTTACTAACTTTATTGCTGATTCTTTTATTGTAGAGTTATACTTAGTTGACGTGTCTCTAAATAACAACCGAATAATAGTTTTAGTTGTAAGATACATTATTAGTATTACTAATATGGTCAAATCTCATATCAATCAAGACAATAATAAATAAATAAATAAAGCATTGGTAGATGACAAATTTAATTAAGATGGACCTAGAAACTGAAAAAATTCATAAGGAGTACTCGTATATATTAGATATATATCCTCTGTGAAGTATGCTACTTTTTGCCTTAAATATTCAAACATATGATCGTAGATATTTAAAAGATGTCTTTCTTTCTACCTATGAATTGCTGACGAGACGAGTCCATTGTGTAATTTCCCATCTGCTTTTTTACTCTGTACGTACTAGCTTTTGCTAAGGTATTATTTTATTATTTTACTATATATAAAATATCAGTATTCATTATATATTATATTATATATTATATTATAAATAGTAACATTTTTGTATGGGTAATGATATTCGTACCATGCTTTTTGATATATTTACCAACATTGTGCAATAAACAGTTGTACTGTATGCATAACTTATTGTACCTTATGGTAGATACATCAAAAATGATGGTACTAATATCATTACCCTTTTTGTATACATTGACTGTGCTAAGTTCATTTCTTATAAAAACACCACTACAACTCTACAAGTCTACAAGTTGTATAAACTTGTAATTTTTTTTATTTCCTTCATTTTTTTGGAAATGGCCACATAATTAAAAATACCACACGTACCCCACCTAGAAAAATTACAAAGAGTTCACCAAAAGGGAACATAATATAATAACACTATACGAGGACTCCAAAGACCCCAGGAAGGAGGGGAGAAAATTACAAAGAGTTCACCAAATGGGAACATAATACTGTACCCGGATTATAAATAGGAAGTGATATTCGTACCACCATTTTTTATTAATGTACCACAATGTACAAGGTGTATAGCTGACTGTACAAGCCAGTAATGCACAGTTGTGGTACATCCATCAAAAGAAATGGTACGAATATCAATTCCCATTATAAATAGGTCATAATACTGTACCCGGATTAATCATTATTTATTATCATGAAGGGAAAAAAAAACAGTTCAAAACGTTATAATCAAAAAATATATGATTAATGAAATGTATATTTAAGTATAATTAGGGTTATAATATATTAAAATGAATGTATTTTATTGTATATATAAAGGTAATGAGTTATACAAAACATTCAAAATATCGCCAGATTATCCATTAAATAACTTACCCGTAAACTTGTTGGTATACTGTGTGTTAACAAAAAAAAAAAAAAAAAGTGTGCCAATGAGGTTGGTGGCCCATTGGTAGGTCCTTGACCTTAGGGTTTCCCACTAAAGTTCGAATCTTCCTCCTCACATTTATGGAAGTAGATTAAAGGAGGTTATTCAAAAGTCCTGTGTTTTACGTGTAGTTTAGGAGTAAGAGTTGATAGTTTGATGTTCTAAAATTAAAAAATTGCGTATATGGACATGATCCAGACAATAAAGACTGACATGAAGCTTTGTGACATTATAAAAGTAATTAAAAACACCCCCATAGAGCATCTAAATCTCAGATTAAACTTTATTAAGAATCAATGATAAGTTGGTCTAGTGGCTTGGCATTTTCTTGATAACTGAGAGGTCCCAAGTTCAATCCCCACCTAGGCCAACTTTGAGATAAAGGAAATCCCTCCATGAGGGCTTGGATCTGGGGAGACTCAGATTCAAGTCTGAGGGGGCAGGGTTTACCCCTATTAATTGTCGTGCCTCCGGACGGATTAATAGGGGGTTTTCCCCCAATCGGGTATTTGAAATTGACATTTCTGCTTCGAAGGAGCTCTCTAGCTCGGGCCCGGTTAAGACAACGTATGTTAGACCTTAGGCAAAATTCACCTTTCAAAAAAAAAAAAAAAAAAAACCTTATTAAGAATTAAGAATATGCCTTGTTAAAAAAACGATTTCTATGAAAAGAAGCCTTGGTAAAAACCTTTTCAAATCATCACAATTTCTAACCTCCTCCCCTAATGACTTAGAATTAATCTTGCCTTCCACTGGTAACAAGTCTTTAATGACTTTTTTGAAAGCAAATAAGTGTAAAAAAAAATAAGTCTGTATTCTTTAATTTAAGTACCATTGGAATTCTCTAAGTTATAAACAAACCTTTCAAAAAAAAAAAAAAAAAATTATTAGCTAACAACGCAAATTAGTAAATGAAATTTTTTTCATACTTTTATCAACTCAAGTCAGATTTGATATTCTTTGAATAATAAGTATACATACGATAACCTTCTTATAATTGCCTAGTCTTAATATTGAGATATCATTATTGTGATTCCAATGCCATATGTTCCTATACATTTCATATGATAGACAAAACAATCCTTCATTTTGTTTAGGAAGGCGATAAATTCATGAAACAAATTTACTTGATGCATCAAAAATATATGCTTGTACGATTCATTCTGTTTTAACAAGTGTAGAATTTGGACTCAACTAGTTTGTTTGAAGAAAGAACCACTTCCTTTTTGTTTAACCTCATTCCAACACCACACATTCCATACCACTTTCTTTGTACTATAAATACAAAAGACTTCATTAACACACACGGGTAGAGTTATGAGCCTATGACTATGAGGGGAGCCAGCCAGGTGATTGTTTGGCCCCTACAAATGTCCAACAAATAGCTTAGTTAGCCCATGCCAACGGCCCAGCAGCCATCACTCATGTTTTTGTATTCTTTATATTTTCTCAATAACTCTAGTAAATATATTTTTTTTTTATATTCTAGGACATATTAATTGCTTATTCTTATAAAATATTTAACACTTACATTTAAAGAAAACTAGAAATAAACGATCAAATTATCCAAGAAACTACAAACCTAATATATATAGTATCTATACAAAATGTCTTGATCTTGATTTTTAAGTTATTTTACATTTGTATTAGACTTGTTTAACTTGTTCTTGGCATAATGATTGTAGAGTGTGTGACTCCGTTGTTTTTTTGGTTTTAGTTGATAATATAGCTCATTTTAAAAAGTGACTGTAATGTAGCTATAGTAAGTTCTTAGCTTATTTAGAAACGGTCGTTTTTATCAATTTAGTTTAGTTTGTTATTTTACGAGCAACTGATAACCAATAAATGTGATGGTAAACTTGACGTAACAATAAAAGTACAAACACAAAGAATCACAAGAAAAGGAAAAGAACTGTCACCTGAACGATATCAGTTTTGTTTTTATGCATCACTGGTCAAAGAGTCTTTCCTTAAGAATACGAGCAGCACCACGAAAAATCATGCAGTCTTGTTTCATCTCTCCAAATCCACTTATGAAGCGTCCTACTGATATTATCCACCTACAACATCACCCATTGTCTCAACATGGGGTGTCTGAAAGTGACTATATATGATGTTCAATAATCAGACTTAAATAATCAGCTGTAACAAATAAAAGGACGTTTTACTGAATCACGGTAAACTTCTCCAAATATAGGTTTAAAAGGACCAGATGTGTAAATTTTTACTTCAGATACTAAAAACTGATCCAATCAGATAATCGATCCCAAAACACCAAACGCCCCCATAAAAGAAGTGGTTGATGGAAATGAACTTTTACAAATAGTACCCGGGTTTAAAAATCTTCATGAGACAGAGGGGATGATAATTGGTAATTTACGGTAATGTTTGTGAAGGGGGTAGTATCCCCTTCTTTGCCCATATATGCTGCAACCTTCCCAATGATACACTAGATAAGTTGGCCGATCGTCATACATTAAGGGAGAGCACCAGGATTAACAATAATATCGGGGGTGATGCCTTCCACAGTCTACGCTGTGTCTTGTAAGTCATATCCACAGTTCCCTTTTGACCATGCCTACTATTGAACCTATCTTTGATTTGGGGTATTATTACAGATCTCTCTAAATTTCACAAACCTCAATCCGGTAGCATTTGTCGTTGGCAATGCCTGCAGTCAAGCTTTTAACATCAACAATAAATGTGGCAAAACGGGTGGGTTGGGTAACAGGACAAACAGGTAAAATTTGTATGGGCTGAAACCGGTCTGGTTGACATATAAAAATACACGTACCTTATCAACCATTTCAATTTCATTGTGGCATAGGCTTGTGCTGTGATCACAGCATGTATATCGTGAAGCTGTCCCCTAACTCCTAAGCATCTTCAGGCGTGATAGGAGTCGTTTTCCCAATTATCACATTCTCACCTCCAACTTGTATTCCCTTACATTACAACTATTGTGTTAGTAGAGGGAAAAAAGCAGATTAGAACTACTAGATTCACATCTAATGGCACAAAATGACCACTCACAGGAGGAGATAGCCATCGTCATCCAACATTCCAACTTATCGTAAGAACCATGCCTCATACTCGGTAAAAGAAGAAAAGTCAAACACTGGTTCTCATAATCTGCAAGTTGGCGGGTCAGGTAACAATTCAAATGGGTTGGGTTGACCCAAACACTCTTTTCTTGCCCACTTTTTTTAAGTTTATATATAAAAAATATAGTGAACATTATATCAAACCATTTTACTCATCCCTATGCAAGTACATACATATATTAAAGAGCAATATGATCCAACTTTCTTGCATAGGTGGTTGCAAGTGCTCGAGTGTAGTTTAGTTAGTTGGCAAAATTTTGTACCTACGTAACCCACCCATTATCAATAAAAAAAATAGTTAGATAATTCAAATTGGTCCGTTTTCACATAGATGGGTTGAAATTTATCAAGTTACTGGTCTTGGTTTATTGATTTAACACAAGGTTTACCATAGTATAAGCTCTATCAGGTTTACCAAAATCTTCTTTCACAAGTGAACCCATCATCTTTTCTCCATCCCTGTGAAGTACATGCATCTATAAAAGAGCAAGAAACACTAAAAATTATGCTTTAAAACAGATCAGACAGGTGGATTTACAAAGCACCTGTATGGCTGTATCTACAGAAAACAAGTGATCTGAAAGAATCATAGATCTATTGGTGACTATAACCAAATCTTCTTGATTATATCCAAATAAACACAAATTGCCACATTTGCATTCTAAAGAAAAAAATAAAAAAGTTGATAACGATATTCAGATGAAATGGAACATCTTATAAGAACTTAGATACTTACAATGCCAACCAGAAGCTGCCGGAAGCGGAAGTGCTCCATTGCCCAAATAGTTACTAGAGGTTTCTGAGGATTGTACAGAGCATATGCCAATGTACCCTAGAAGAAACATAATTGCAACAAAACTGCAACAAAACTGTAAGAAAGTAACAATGGGTAATCAGTAATCACATGACTTGATTTTTATGAAGAATAAATACATGTCACTTAAGAACTGAAAGTTGGTGACATAAATTCCCAGTAGCAAATGAATATTAAACCCCACTGGTTATCGTTTTTTCTTTAATAGCAAACTGCAAATTAACATCTTTCCCATTGTCTACACACTGCAAACATTGAATTACAATGAATCGTTGACCAGATAAAAAAAAAAATGTTAACAATATGCATTTCAAGAGCTTAAAGTTTTTAATTACCTTCTGTACATAACCTCTTACATCTCTTGTTAACTTAGAAGGAGCTGCATTAACACAAAAGACAACAAGCTGTTAATACAGATACCTATTAATATAATAATTTAGTACTCAGAGAGGACTGGCAAGATCAAGCCTCTCATATCCATAATAATGATCTCTAATATCATCCTTGGCTCTCCGGTAAGAGTACATAACAATAGACAATGGATGAGATATCTGAAGAGAGTTGAAAGACATTAAGAGCTTAGGTCATACATTATTCTCTTCTTTCTTGTGACACCAACATTGAACCGCTTTTTCCAATGTAACCTAGCGTCACCTGTAATGAGATAGAGAAGGATCGGATATTTGTAACAAGGCCTTGTATCACAAAATAATAAAATCAAGATTTGTAATTCTAAACTGCATTTGAATTTCGTCAATAACTTTTAAGGAGTGTATGGATGTTTATTTAGAGGGATATGGAGTAATTGCAGTTTAAAGTTGCAAAAATCAACTATGCGTAGGCAAAATTAGATTATTGAGATAAATGCAAAATTTCTCTCATAACCATAATTCCATCACTTACTTGAGTAACATAACATCAAAATCATAGCAAATGTGTTGTGATATGTCGTTATCGGTAACAAATCCCAGTGCTCGAGACACAATAACAATAGGAATCTTAGTTGGAATATACGGAAGTGCAGCACAAATATATAGACCTGAATAGCCCTGCAACTGTAGAACATCTCAAATAAACAAGTCAATACTTGTAAGAGTTTCTGCATATTGAAAAATGTAAGCAAAAAAATAAAATCATATACCCCCTTTGGCACTAAGCATCCCCGAACAAACATGGTAACTCGGTAGCCTATTCTGATATTGAACATACTTCCGCCACGTAATCATATTCTAAACCAGTATTTTATTTTAAAACCCTAATTTATCAATTGCATTCGATCAATAAATTTCAAAACCCTAGTTCAATAATAGATTGATAAAATAAAATAAAAAAGATCCGAAAACAGCCTCAGGTTAGGATTCGGGTCGGATCTCGATATTAATCAAAGATTTTATTGGATAGCGTTTTGGATCAAAGAAATCATATTCTCGTTCATCATAATGCTCTTCTTCTTCTTCTTCTTCAAATGAGTGTTTGGAGGGAAAACAGATAGAGGGAGGAGGAGGTGTGTGTGGTCGTGGGTATTTATAGATATTGGGGGCCAACATAAGTCGGTGTTTTAGTTTTTGCGTTGGTTACACACTTTTTTTTTTAAAAACTATATATATATGTGGCGGTTTTATTATTACACCACCATTTTCAAATTAATAAATAAAATAATTGTTTTTTAAAATAATAGATTTTTTCCCCGTATAATCCGCGAAGAAAACATATAAATCTACTAAAATATTAAAATGTTAATATTTGATAATATTATATTTTAACAAATATAAATGAAAAATGTTAAAAATCATGAGTATATGATTTTTACGTATTTTTTTTGATTAAAAAGTTAGAAGTTACCATAGGCAGTCTAGTAATGTGTTTGAATATTTTTCTATATTAACCGTGTAAAACTGAATATATATATATATATATATAACACATCTTAATTACAATGTATGTGACATGATAAAAGTTTTATAGACAAAGTCGTAAATTAACTAACATTATATTACATAATTTATTTAGAGAGAAAAAAATAATCATTTTATGTTTATAAGATATTAGAGATAGAACATCTACATGAATTATATATTACTAGACTGGTGCCCGCGAGATGCGGCGACAGTATGGTGGTGGCGGTAACGGGCGGCGGCGGAAATGAGTGGTGGTGGCAGTGTCGGCGGCGGTGGTGTGATTATTGATGTAAATGTAATTGATATAAAAGTATTATTGGGTTAACTTGAACATCAATGAAAGTAACTAAAAGTATCTTACACTTATGTTACACATCCAAGTGTAAGTAAGTAGGCATTTTTCTAAAATTAAACAAGTGACATGTGTATTTCAACAAAACTTGTAGGATGATTTGTAGAATAATAGATCAATATCCTTTTTAATAACATTTAAACTAAGAAGAAAAAAAGTGTTTGATTTCCTCAGTACTTAAGAATTCTAATACCTATTGCATAAAATACTTTATACTTTAACTAGAATTGGAGTCTGCGCAATGCTCGGTGGTTGATGATTTCTCAAAAATATTTAAATTCGGTTAGTGTATGTAGCTAAGGGTGATGTTGATTGGCGGACGGCCGGCTTCGTCTACTATCGGGTTTGGGTTATCTAACACGGTAACACCTAATTATATTTATATTTTAAATCTATTGATAAAATATTTAAATATTGAAATAATTAACTAAAATACTTTTCATTTATTAGAGATGAGTGTATATAAATATTTTAAAAAGTAAGACATTTCTTATTTGTTTTATAATATAGTAGAAACAGAGATTGGATAAACCTTTTTGGAAAGTTTTATGTAATTATAGAAAGCTTTTTATAACACTCCAATCGGAATGCCGAAAAATGTGAAAAGGGAAAATTTTATAGCCAAAACTGAAAGTTCTAAATTTATGTGGCAAGGGCAAGGCTAAAAATTACAAAAAGGTCAAGGTCAATAAGTGAAATATAAAGATGGCCAGGCCGACTATAATTTTACAATCTTATCACAAAGTTTCATATATTGCTATTACTAACCAATCCAGATTGTAATTAAAAATTCTAAACTAAAACTAAAAATAGCGATGAAGGTTTTAAAGTATAAAAGTCTAATTTCTTACTAATTTAGTCAAACACATTTCTAATTGAACCAAGTTATCTACTAAAACTCATTGCAACTAACTTATTGTATATATTAATTATATTAGTAATTGAAAATAACTTAAGGCATCAATAATTTATGAAAATAAGATAGCTAGGGACTTGTTTGAAAAGATAAAAATTTGTATGAAGGACTTTTAATGTAAAAAACATTTTCAAAGGGCTTATCTTTTCATGTCACCATTTGTGTATAAACTGCAACACAAAGATAAGGTAAACTAGCTAAACATTGCATACACAGAAATATAGAATACAAAAAAAAAAAAAAAAAACAGCGATGGAAACCGCAAAGAAATTGGAGATACTTGAAATAGGAGCATGTCAAGATTCATACCAAATGGGCTACTCAATTGGCAACCATTTCTCCAATCTCATAAAAAGCAGACTCTCCACAGACTCTATTTTCAACAACCAACTTCTTCCTTTTGCTCAATCACCACAAGCACAGTCTCTTATCGATTCTCTATCACATAACAACAGCACCAAATTCCCAAATCACTGGAACGAAATGCGTGGAATCAGTCATGGGTCCGATGTCCCTTTTCTACATGTACGTAAATTTCAAACTGTTAATCGCTCAAAATAACAAAAAAGTAAAGTTTTGAATGACTTGTAATGTGGTTGTGACAGATTATGATATTGAACTTCCGCAAAGAGATACTCCCGTTCATCCCAAAGAAGGAAATAGTTGAAGATGAAGAAACGATAGATGATTGTTCGGATATACTTGTTGTTACTGATACAATGGCTGTTGCAGCTCATAATGAGGATGCAAATGTTGCTCTTGTTGGCCATACGTAAGATCAGAATCCTTTCTTTCCTTCATATCTGTGTGAATGCATGTGTTCGTTTATTGTGTGATTATGGGAAGCATTACAAACATTGCAGATATCTGATTAAAGCAACTTTATCCGATGAACTATCTTACACAGCTTACACCTATGCTGGTGAGCTCCCCAGCTGTGCATTTGGTTTCAATAACCATGGTCTGGTACTGATCCTTGCTTATACATCCTATACTTTGAACACCCGTATTGCAAAGAGCACGTTTTTAATGATTTTCACCACTGGAAAATGCTACTTCATGCGTTTGCAGACTCTGACATGACCTTTAACTTATTATTATTTATTGTTCTGTATAGGCATTTACACTCAACTCGGTACCACCAGTTGTTTCAGAGATTGTGGCAGGTGGGATAGGGCGAAACTTCATTTCTAGAGACCTTCTTGAAGCAACTAGCATTGATGATGCAGTTAGTGTAAGATTTTGGGGGTTTTTTTTTACTTGATACAGGGTTTGACAATTTTTCTACTGATGTTTTGATTTTCTCCATGCTTCTTTAGAGAATTCGTTCATCACAAGTTTCAGTTGGTCACTGCTATAATCTAATTGATGTAAACTTACGGAAGATCTTAAATGTTGAGACTGCATCAAGTCAACGGCTTTCACTTCATGAAATCGGGTCAACCCCTTTCTTTCATGCCAATATGTACCTTCATCTTGAAGTTGACCAGGTAACATACCATGTAAAGATTGTCATTTACTATTGAGACTTTTTTTTATCATTTAGCAGACAGCTGAAATCTTATGTAGTGATTTGTGCAATTTATGAAGGTACATGATCTGAACTCGATAAGCAGACAAAACCGAGCAGCTTTGCTGCCAAAAAGGTCAAAGATTGATCTTCTTTCTCTCCTTGGAGACATGGGTGATCAGGAATATCCTATCTATATGAAAGGTATGATATTCAGTTAGTTGAATCATCTCGCCGTATACAATCCTATGTTAATGCTATCTACAATGCAAATTTCAGGTCCAACCCTTTACACACTATGTACAGCTGTTATTGATTTGGATGAAAGAACACTAGCCATAAGCGAAGCTAATCCAGGAAAAGGCGAAGTTTCTTACGTTTTCAAGATGACTTAATAATCAACATCCATAATCTACGATCTATTTGACGATTTCGACAAACTTTGAAAGGAATTAAGCATTATAGTGACATTCAAAAGGTCTCTTTTTTAACTGTAATAGCACTATGTAAAACTGGTACAAGTAATATGCGTATTGAGTCCCAACAGACATGTTGCAACAATATGTAGATTATGCACACAGAAAACAGATAATCTGAAATTTAGAATAAAACCTTGTTACTTTTTTACACGAGGGCCCAATCTATGACCCCTTGCTCTTGCTTCGAGTAGCTTTGACTTCAAGCTAGTTTGTTCCTTTGACTCGAGTGGGACTTTTGATGATGACCCGGAAATCTCAAGATCTTCGGTTGGCAACCTTGTAGTCCAACCCCGAACAGGACTTGGATGACTTTTCCACACGGGTTTACTTACTGAATCATCAAGTTCAGTTCCTGTTTGCAGATAATGGCTTTTGAGTAAACTATCCAAGTATTTTGAGTTTAAACTAACATCCTCTTCCGTTATTTCAATGTGATTTTCTTCTGCAGTTGTTGCTTTCCCCTGTTCTTGACCTAAAATGGCTTGAGCCATTTGTTCTTCAAACTTCACCTGCAAGCTAGATGAATCACGTGCAGGTTTCTTCTTACCATGATCCGGTTTAGTTGTTGAATTTACTATATCATCCTTGCCATGGGAAACAGGTTTTTCTAGCTCAAAACAAGGTGAATCACCACCACCAGAAGCAACATCATCTTCATCGTCATCACCGTCATCAGGAGGGGCACTTGTGGCCAAATTTATAGGGATGGACTCAAGAGAATGCCGCCTCTGAGCCGTTGTTCCCACCACTGAGCCAGGACCTGACCCGTTCTTTTGTATGCCCTTTCGTTTTGCTTCAAGAAAAGCCTGAATTTCCGAGCTTAACTTTTCCACTACAGAGTTCTTTGAAGTCTTTGTCTCTTGCTTTGTTTGCATTCGCTCATCGAGCCAAGATTCGGATATATGAAGAATCATTCCATCTCGGGAAGCTCTATAGCTTGAACCATTACCTTTATTGGGATTTATATGCTTCAAGGAATGCATTTCTTGCTCATAGTTCTTGATCCCCCAAGCAAACTCATCACAAAGATCTTCCAAAAGTACCCTTGATGTCCTCTCTTTTTCTAAGTCTTTTAAAGCATTCGAGAGGGACGTTTTCGTGTCATAAAGCTCACGAGCTAATTTCCTATGAAGTGTCTCTGACCGTTTCCGTAATTTCCTCTCATCTTCAAGTTCGTCTCTCACAGACTGAATTGCAGCATTGGCATGACCTTGTTTATCTTCGGTTATTTGCTTCATTAAATGTTCCATCTCATGCCGATCAGATTGACGGTCACGGGCTAACTCCTTGACCCTGGACCGGGCCAATTCTAGTTCACGTTTCAAAGCTTTTACCAGGGTTATATTGGCTGCATGTTGTTCTTCTAGGCTCCAAATCCTATTCAAAACTTTGAGGAGCTCGGTAGATGTTTTGAGACTATAGCTCGTCTCTCCATTTCCTCCCCTAAACTCGATAGAACTTGTAGGAGTAACAGCAGGGTTGTAAGGTGCTACCTATCAAAAACTTAGTCAACTGTCACACCTGCATAATTTCTAAGCTAAACCAAGCAGAACTTTATTTTGTTTTGTGCATATGTTTTTGGCACCCACAATGCAATTATGAAGATTGTGTAATTTCACATTACCCGCTGTCTGCCTTTGAACTTATACTAGGCTTTGAGTATGTGACAATAAGATCCTTACCCTATTGACTATAAAAAGTCAGCACATTTCCAGTTTTATGTGATAACACTTTATCTAGCATCTTTTCTCAAATCTGCGAGACTGTGACAAATACGGATCCCAAAAAAGGCCATAAAAATCAAAAATGTCAACAAAGTAAAGTAAAATTAACGAGGCATGTAAGCAAAGCAGAGCAGAGCTATAAGGTGACAAATCAAGGTTTATGCCTGCCATTTTGCAAATCCGAAAAATTCTATTGGATTTTGTTTCTTTTTAAAAATATTTTTTTCCGTCATTAGCTTCATAACTTATGTAATTTAGCACTATCCAAATTTTTCTCAAGATCGGCATTTTTGTGAGACAATTATGGATTCAAAAACAACCCTACAGATCAAGAAAAGGTCAACTAACTTAGGAACAGAATGTGGTAGAATAAGGATTAGACGAGTAAGCTATTGTCAGGATTACAACCTGCTTACCTATGAGTTAGTTATTCAATGGTCAAACCAGCCATTAGTTCGATCCAAATCAAACATCACTTTCATTTTGAGCTTAATATATAAGTTTTTCACTTTGCATTACACATAACTGAAAACATTTTCCGAAATCATTTGAATTTGTAAAATGACCACAGAAGCAGCACATTTCCAATTTGGGAACACACGGAATTTGATTAAAGATGATCATGTACCTCCATAGAGCTACTGCCATAACTTGCAGGTGAAACGGCTCGTACAACATTATGGTTCCTCTGAATTGTCCGATGATGTTGCATCAGTGATGCTGCAACATGTCTTCTCAAACTACTAGCACTCCCCTACATTCATCACAAACCAAAATTTACATTATTGCCCTCATGGGTATCACACGCAATGGTTGATCATACAATTTCCCATGGTACTATTAATAAAGGGATAAGTTTTTAGGAATGTATTCAACTTTAGTCCAAAGTCTATTGTTTGTATCCAACTTACAATGTTAATGTTTTGTGTGCCTAACTTTCAAATATTGCAATTGTAGGTATCTGATGGTGGTATTTTTACTAACATGGCATCCATTGTCGCATCGGCAAGACTAGAACCGGATACATACAATAGCAAGATTTAAAAGTTGGATGCCCGCAATAACAACATCTAAAGTCGGATACACTATAAGTTATGTTCTATAACTAGATATATTTCTAAGCACTATACCGTACATGGTGAAACATTAATCAACAAACCATAATTCAAATCAAAGATTACAACTTATGACAAAATTCCACTTATTTGATTCTACGGTTTTAAGAATTCCCCTCTTTTAACTTGCATCATAAAAAATTAAGAACTCATAAATCCTTCAACTTTAATCAATGTCATAATTGGAAAAAAATCATGATTGAAATGTCAATAAATGTGATCCAGAAAATAATCTTACATAGTAAAAGAAGCTTGAATTATAATAAAAATTAAAAAAAGAGACCCCCACTATCCTAGCCAGTAGCCACCCACCCATAGTAATCAACAATTCTGAAATACCATTAATGGATCAAAATCAATCAACACATCTTGACTATAAACACTAAAAGAAATAATTAATTATTTTATGCATATCAGATCTATCAACAAGAAAGAAAAAAAATTAAGATTCTTTAAACAACATAAAATCAACAACAATACCCAATCCCGTCACGAGCAAGGTTAAACAATATAAAACATAAACCAAAATTCTTTAAACCAGATTCTTTAGTAGAGTGTAAGAAGTTACCAAGTCAGGTGAAGGATCATGAGGATTATCTTCAAGAAGATGATGACCATGATGATGATTATGATTATGATGATGGTGGTTGTTGTTAAGCTGCTGCAGATACCGGTGGTTCCTCCGGCTGCCACCACCACCACCACCACCGTTGTGCATTTTAGCAAAAGGTAGCTTATACTGATCAAGCTCCCAAACAGTAGCAGCTAACTTTCTAGCGGAAGCACCACTAGCTAAACTAAAACCTGGGTTCTTTTGTTCAGTCACTAGCTCGCAATCTTGTGCAATAAAGTTGCTAACTCGCACACCACAGTTGTTGTTAGTTTGAACAGGAAAAGGCAAAATTGGTGTTAATAGTCCACCTTTTTTGCCTGCTATTTTTTTCAACTTTTCCCCTAAATTTTGCTGCTTTTTTGGTGGTGGTGGCTCCTTCTTTTCACCTTTTTCTTCTCCTTCTTCACTCCACTTTTTCATTTACTAAAAATTTTATATATATTTTTTTTAACTTTATCTTTCGTAACTACCACCAACTTTTCTCTCTCTAGACTTTTGGTTTTTATTTTTATTTTTTATATATTTTTAAGTTTGAATTTATCATGACTGGAGAGGGGGTGTCTGAGTGTGTTGTTCTTGTCGTTCTGGAAGACTGGAAGAGTGAGTGTGCACTGGAAATGTGTTTAAATCATTTTGTGTGGGACCTGGCTGGAGAAGGTCCCCGATTTTGTTTTGAATAATGGAGTTGTGGGGTTCATTTTATGTATTTGTCTGTTCATTTGCATATGGGAATGGGAAAGAGAAAGGACGTTTGGTGTATTTTTAACTTTTTTACATTCTTCATAGTTCATAGATTTGTTTTGGTGCATATTATTGACAAATTTGTTGCATTTGATATTTGACTAATATGAATATGAATATGAATAGCAAACAATGTTGACTTGTTGTATTTTAGGAAATAGACTATAAGGTGGAGGGAGTGGTGGGGGTTCAACCCCCAATCCTCCTAAATTTACCCAATCACTATCCTCCAACTCATTTCAATCCTCCAACCCTCTATCCAACCTTTTTTACTGGCGCCCATCATTCTCAACCCTCCCAAATTCTTTTTCAAATATTCAT
>JAOXNX010000033.1:33250794-33270395 GCA_028566075.1 Solidago caesia
TTTATGTCTGTTTAAATGGGTTAAAAGAAGGATGGAAGTGGGGTTGTAGGAAAGTGGTGGCTTTGGATGGCTGTTTTCTTAAAGGTTCATGCAATGGGGAGATGTTAAGTGCAGTGGGTAGGGATGGGAATAATCAGGTTTACCCAATAGCATGGGCTATTGTCAATGTAGAGAACAAGGAAAATTGGACATGGTTTTTAAGATTATTACAAAATGATCTTCATTGTCCAGATGGTGACCAACTTACTTTGATGTCAGATCAACACAAGGTAATGTTTATAGTTTTCTTAAACATTTACAATTTTTGAATATTGACTAACTAATTGACCAACACTTTAACTGTATAGGGGCTCATTGAGGCTGTGAAGGATGTAATGCCAAGGGCTGAGCACAGACAGTGTGCAAGGCACATATATGAGAACTTCAGGAAACAATACAGTGGTCTAGAATTCAGAAATCTTTTTTGGAAAGCTGCAAAGTCATCCTATCCTGCACAGTTTGAGGCTACAATGAAGGAAATCAGGTTAGCAAACCCAAATGCTCACAAATATTTGATGGAAAGGAATCCTCATTCATGGTGCAGGGCTTTTTTTTGGGAGCATACTGGGTGTGAGGCAGTGGAGAATGGTTATAGTGAGTGTTGGAATTCTGTCCTCCTTAAGGTAAGAAACAAGCCAATCATAACTTTGTTGGAAGCTTTGAGAGTTATTGTCATGGTTAGATTAGAGAACCTCAGGGAGATAAGTGCAGGATGGGAACACGATGTATGCCCAGCTATTAGGAAAAAGTTAGATATCATTAAGAATGGTAGAAGTGACTGGTTGGTGATTCATAATGGTGGAAATAAGTTTGAAGTTAGGAACTACCAATATGCTCATTGTGTAGATATGGATGCAAGGTCTTGTAGTTGTAGAATGTGGGATTTAAGTGGCATCCCTTGTGTTCATGCTGTGAATGCAATTTATAGGTTGAATCAGGAACCTGAGGATTTCATATCAGCCTGGTTTAGACAGTCCACATATAGGCAGGCTTTTGACAAGTATTTAAATCCTGTGGGAGGTATGGACACATGGCCATCGGTTGATGAAAACCTTAACACTCCTTTACCCCCAATTCCTAGAAAGATGCCTGGAAGGCCTAAAAAGAAGAGGCAAAGAGCATCACATGAACCCAGAGTTGGCAAAACAAGGGTTACAAAGCATGGAGTCATCATGACATGTCACAAATGTTGGCAAGTGGGTCACAATGCCAGGACATGTACTTCTCCCCCACTACCTAGGCCTGCTCACATACCAAAGGTCAATTGCCCAATTAGACAGCCTACTCAAAAACCCCCTGCAAGTCAAGAAAGTGCCCCTACCACTCAAACAAAACCCCCTGCAACTCAAGAAAGTGCCCCTGCAACTCAAACAAAACCCCCTGCAACTCAAGAAAGTGCCCCTGCAACTCAATCAAAACCCCCTGAAACTCAATCAAAAACTTCTGCAACTCAAGAAAGTGCCCCTGCAAGAAGTCCAGTCAAGTTTGGCTATACAAAGGGAGGTTTTAAGTTTGGTGTTTCAACTATGGGTATGTGAATTCAGTAATTCTTGTAATTTGACCAACTTACTTTGTGGTGTCACTAATTCTTCAACTTTAAAATGTTTGCAGATCCCAATCAAGTGGGTAAAACCAAAGGAAAGATGTTAAAGGCAAATGCAAAGGTGGGTTTTGGGAAGACAATGAATTGGCTTTCAAGTGGGATTGGTTCTTCTGGAATGTTATTAAGAGACCAAGCAAGGCTGACAACACTTGATGGAAGCATTTCAATGACCAAGAAGGATGGAGTTCTAGGCACTCAGGAGTCTGTTAATGAAGAACCCAAGATGAAGAGGGGCAAGAATCTAGGCATGTTGAAAACCAGGATGCCCAGCCAGAGAATTTTGAGGCATAAGCTTGGCAAAATGAAGCCTGGACCAGGACAGTCTGAAGATGATGCCATAACTTTGGAGTAGAGAAGTGGTTTAGTGGTTTGTGATGTGTAGTAAAACATAACTTTTGGTAAAAACTTGTTAACTAATTAGCTAGGTATGTGCAGCAACACTAATCTTTTGGTAGGTATGTGCAGTGACACTATAATAGCTAGGTATGTGCAATGACACTACAAGTATTTGTTATAGCTAGGTATGTATGTATGATGACAGTTATGACTGTCAATTTTGGTATCATGCCATTATGTAAGGGTTAATTCAACTATTGTTGTCAATTTATGAGTCTATAACCATTCCAATAAAAACACCAAATTACATTCCATAAAAACCATAAAAACACCAAATTACAATGCCAAAGCTTAATTACATTCCATAAAAAAGACCAACTTACAATGCCAAGGGCTGAGCATACAACCATTACAAAAACCTCAACCATCACTACAAGTCTAAAAAGAAGATCCTATATAACTAGCATAACCATTACAAAGCTGAGCATAGCCACAACCCCAATCAACACATAAAACACTTTGTCCAAGACTTTCAGTTTTGCCTTTGTTACATTCAACTCCTCCATGGCTTTCAACAATTCAACACTTGAATCACCATCTTCACTAGCTTTAAATTCCATATTCTTGGCCTGTGAATGAAGCTTAAACAACAAGTCTTTGTAGTATTCATTGGGAAGTTCAGCATCAATAAACCTAAAAGCTGTACAACCACCATTTTTCACCTGCAATTTCCGGTTAGAAGAATTAATTACCAATTTCATCATAAATTAGGGCACAGATTTACTCACACTTACTTTGGGGCATCGAACAAATCTCCTTCCAGGATTCAATTTGGTCCAAGACGTGAGAATATACATCTTCATCCCACAATTACAATACAAATAACGAGAAGAAAACTGATTTGTTGATGAAGAAGAACAGGATGCCATGGAGGGAAAAGAAGAAGAAGAAGAGCGGGAAAGGAAGAAGAAGAAGAGGAGCGGGAAAAAAATGGGTGATTTGGGGGATAATTTGTGTTATATATGCGTCTTATAACAGGTGGATTAAGGGGATCTCACGTGGCATCTGACGTGGAGTCAAGATTGTCAACCGGTTACATTTGATGGCTACAGCCGGTTATATACATTGATTTAACCAAATACCGAGTTCGTTACATAACATAAACACCCGAGTAAATCATTGCATAACATAGACATTCGGCTATAGTTCATTGCATCTCCGTACACTAAGCCCTTTAATTTATTCAAATTCAACTAGTATCTCATTACTATTCGTGTGCGACTCTAATGGTTCATATATAAATGGCCGTATATTTATGTTGGGATATTCACACAATTGCAACAAAACTCACCCAAACTAGCATGTCTCAGTAAAGGAATCTCAAGCCAAGTAGCAATTAGAGACCATAGTTTATCAGCAACCTTACAAGTCGAAAAAATATGATGAGTGGTTTTGGGTTCAACCAATCACAAAGGGCATAAAATCGAAGGTATGTCAATACACTTGCTGGAAAGATTGGTTCGAGAGGGAATACGGTCATGCATAACTCTCCACGCAAGGATGTTCACCTTCTTAGGGACAATCTTACTCCATCTAGTAATAGCAGAAACCTCAGGTAACAAATGATCATCAATACGGATTCTAGTTTCCTTGACAGAAAAATCGATAACATTAGAAAGGTTCCATGCCTTTCGATCCTCATTATCAATCAGCGCCATCTCACTAAGGCCCGATGATAATTCCAACCATTCGCTTTCCTCAGTCTCTCCCCTAAGAGGTCTTCGCCAATACTAAAAAATTTGGTCTGTAACTGAAGAGGCGTATTTCCAAACCATATATCATGCCAAAAGGAGGTCAACCTACCATATATCAACCTAAAATATATCTAACTCCTTATAATAACCCGAAGGTTCATATTACTAACTTTAATGTATTTCTTTGTATTCAGACATATTTTAGGCTTCTAAAAATGAAGTAACATCCTTACAATATTATTTAAAAATTTAAAATATATTACTTTTAATATTATTTAGTATTTTTTGAAAATAAGATTTTACATAGTGACCGTATAAGGAGATATCTTTTGAAACTGAATAATTCTAGTCATCAGTGGTAACAAATTACGATTAATAAAATAGCCACAATAAGTTTTCCTTTTTTTTTCTTTTTTTTTTTTTATAGGTAAAGGTTATTGTTATTTAATTTAAATAATGAAAAAGTAAATATAAACACTCTTTTTTGTTTCATGTAAATTTTCTTTAAAAAAAACACATTATTTCACTAACATATAACTTTAAACTAAAATTACAACTCAAATAATTGTGAGTGTTTTTTTCAGAAAGAAAAATATTACGATACGCAATATTATAAATACTTTATAATTTGTTTATCATGATACAAATACCTACAAATAAATACTTATCTATACTACATTATAAAATATTTGAGGGATGTCTTAAAATTAAATTTGAAAATTTAAAAACACTAAAATATGACAAGTTATTAATATGCAAATAAAATTAATATTAAATAATTTATCAACATTAAAAATATAAGACTTCTTTTACATCACCACTAGTCATCGGCGATCGGCAGAACTGGACGCCGTCACCCTTAGTTTTGTTTTAACGTTGAAAATATACAACTTCACGCATTGCATGAGTACATTTCTATTGATTTACTTAACACATCACTACACCAATTTTCTTTTATAGAAAGTTGTGAATTTAATTCTTGTGAACAACAAAAACTTGTGTTAATCATCTACCTTTAAAATTGTGATTTTTATTTTACTCATAGCAGTATTTCATTATAATAACATTAAAATAATTTTCAAACTTTAGTAAATAGTGTACATTATTATACTTAAATTATTATAATATAAATATAAATATAAATATAAGAACAGTATAAATTATTGTTAGATTACGTCTATTTAGTACGAGTATATAGTTATATAATATACGGAGCATGTGTTCACATTTAACATTTAACAACTATCCAAAATTTTATATATCCACATTTGACCTTCACATATTTAAAAATCACTCATGTGGTGACGGGTACGTTTAGTTAAGTTTTACTTTTGTTGGCATAACGACTATTCAATGGGAGAAAAAAACATTGATCGGATAAAATCTGTTGATTAATCAAAGGAAAACTTGTGTGTATATCCTTACGAATGCTGATAATTACGTGCGTTAATATCCTTTTAATTAATAAACTTTGATATCATCATGTCGATATCCTCCTAAATATCTATGATGATACTCGTATATATCCAAATTTGAATTTTTATTATAATTGAATGGTTTAAATGTTGAAAAACTCTAATTTAAATGTTATTTAACAAGTGATATTACATATTTATCCTTCTTCCCTAATCAAATAAAGTAAAACCAGAATTCTTTTTTTTTTCCACATCGTTTTTATGAGCCTAATTTTGAAGTCCACTTTTAATTCATAAAAATGATTTCTCATCATCGTTAGTTTGCCACTTGTATTTTGAATCCATTTCCTTATTGTGCATTTTTTCCATTGGGATTGAATTTATGTACACATTGTCCACTAGCCAACACCTATAATTATTTGACCAAGTATTATAGTTCTTTTATCAAAATTTGCAGAAAAACTATAGAATAATTTGGGAGTTTGTTTGATTTGAAAGAGAAGGGTAAAAAAGTCATATTCCAATTACTATTTTATTTAATCTATATTACTTTATAATAATTTCATGCATTTTTAGAAATGCTCATATTACCTCTATTGAAAGTTACACTTTTTCCAATTTGGAAATGCTCATATTACCTCTATTAGAAATTTACACCATATAAATCTTATCTGATTATCTCTTAAAATATCTACACTATTCTCTTTTACATCAATTACTTACACTACTCGGCGCTGCCACGACCACCACCAGTCGCCGCCGCCGCCACCATCAATCGCCGTCGCCATCACACCGCCGTCGTCACCGTCACCGCCGCCGCATTGTGCGGGTACCCTCGATAAAGGTTTTGAATAATTTAAATCATAATAACTCCAATACAATTTTAAATTTGGACATGAGTATTTTAAATTTTTTTGAAAGATATTAACGTAATAATGATATTTTTAAGGATATTGACATAACTATAAATTTATAATGTTTTGGAATGATATATATGAAATTCACTCATTAATCAAAGATACTATTTTGTTTTAATACCAAGATTACTTTGCATAATTTAAGGAAAATTTGTTGTTGTTTGGTGTTTTTTTTTCTGGAAACATGTGTATTATTTATTCAACTATTTTCCTTAAATACCTATACTACATTATAAATCAAATGGTGGTGTCTTAATTTTTAAAAAATGTAAACATTTCCTTATTTATCATATCATTTAATATCTATATAATTAATTAATTATATATTATTTTTATTTTTATATTAATTTACATAATCAAATATTTCTAACAATAATAACAAACACATTTTTTTATATACCCGCGTGTTATGCAATCTAGAACCGGCAGTCGGCGAAGTCGGTTGCCAGCCACCATCACCTTTTGATGCATGTACTGAATGAAGTTTACGAATTTCATATACATTATAACTTAAATTTTTTGAAAAATCATCCATCATTGCTCATCGCGCGGGTATATTTCTAGTACTAAAATATTGTAGTGTTAGATTATCTGATGAAGATAAAAATCAAATGTTAAACTGATTTTAGTTTCCAAAAAATAACTAATAATTTGAGCTGTTTTCTCTCATATTCCATCCACTATAGTCGTCTAAACTTTTTACTTATATTTATTGTATTTTTACGTTGATCACTTTGTTGTGATATTTATAGTAACATGTCATTACTAGTCATTATTATCATAATATAGCTATAATTATAATTAATGTAAAGATAAACTTAACGCATTAGGCATCTCAGATCAATTGGGGGAGTCTTGAATTTTAACCCATTAGATGTAAGCTCGAGCCTTGACTGACGCATTTAAAGAGGTTTGTTCTTAGTAGAGGTCCGGTTAAGACAATTTAGTCTACACCGAGCGGCATTCGAAACACGCCTTTAAATAAAAAAAAAGGCATGATTAATAAATGTGAATTAAGCCATTCTAATACTTTTTTTTAAAACGGCAAATATTATAATTAAAAACAAAAGGCCTCTAGTAAAGTACTAGATGCCCCAAAAATACAAACGGTTCAGTTACAAATATATCGAAACTATCTAGAATCATAACAAATAAACTCGATCCTAAATACTTCTTGAGACTCGAACTGCGAGGATTACAAAAGGGGTCAAAAAACTCGCACCGATTACGGGAGACCCAAGGTACGAGAAAAACCCCCACCGAACAGGGGCCGAGCCACCGGTTTTCACCATGGCGTGTTTTTGATATAATCCCATATAAGTCTCAAGGAAAACAACGAATTAATAATCACAAATTGGTCCCCGTAGCCACCTATCCCATGATAACTTGAATTTCTCGCTTTTGTGAGCAATCCACATAAACGTTTGCAACTTTAGTAAATCCATAAGAACCGTATTTTGTCTCTTCCCCGGAGAAAACACTTCCTCATTCCGGTACTTCCAAATAGACCACCAACCACAAAATATTATTGCTTCAACAATCTTCTTTTTTTCCAACCCAAACCGCAAATTATCAATAGCTTGTATGATATCACCTGGACGATTGCTAGTAAATAAGGGGATTTGAAGCCATAATGCCACCGACCTCCAAAGTGAATTAGCAATATTACAAGACCCAAAAAGGTGGTCTGATGTTTCAACCGAGTCTTTGCAAAGCGGGCAGAGGATTAAAGGGACGTCCACTCCTTTATTAGCTAGATTATAACGAGCCATTCTAATACTATATTATATTTTTATACTCTTTTTCCCCCCTTTGTAATAGACTAATAGAGTTCTGCTTTTCTTAAGACAGCTGAAGCAAAACATCACTAATGACAACTTTTATAAAAAGAGAATACAAATCATATTCTTAGACTACTTTACTTCTCAAAGTTAGTATGTAACTTAAAACTAACTAAGAATATGTTTTGAGCTTTTGGGAGCTTGATCGCAAGATCTAAAACTGGTGACCTTTTTTTTTTTTTGAACAGCGATTTTATTAGAAAACTAGCAAGGAGCTAGAAAGAAAATTACAAACCAGAAAGACTAGGATTTTGCATCCAAGTTACCCAGTTGACTTTAGTTTTGCACCGACTAAGTAAAACTGGTGACGTTTGACTTCCAATATTGGCTTACTAGTTAACTTTGAAAACTAAATTGGCTCGGTTTAACAATTAGCAGAGTACACCCACAAGATTTGTGGCTTGAGTTGACCAATTATGGGTCCGGTCCCAGCCAATAGGGTCCTACTTGTAAAAGCAACTTGGTTATGTAAGACTTACAAAGAAGTAAAGAATGGTGGCCCATGTAAGTATGTAACCAATATGGTCGTATATACTGCTGCAAATGGTTCGGTTTGGTTCGGTTAGCTAGAAATTTTGAACTGTTTTTTGGGTTTTGGTTATCTTCTTTTACTATTCGAAACTGAATCGTTAATTTCGGTTACCCGCAAATCGGTTAATTTTGGTTCAGTTTACGGTTAACCGTTTATTTAAGTCATGCTAATATAAAAGTTCAAGTTTTCAATTATAATAGTCAATTTACATTGTTAACTAATTATTTTTTTTATGCATAGTAGTCATTGTTAACTACATTAATATTTTGTTTATAAATAAATAGACATTATATCTAATTTTTAAATATTTTTTTTAATGTTATACTTATGCAATGTAAGTTTCTATTTGAAAATATTGTGATTTACTATTTAAAATAGTCATTGTTAACTACATAGTAGTCAGTTTTTAGTTTTTTCAGATTGCGTTTTTTTCCAGTTTCGGATCAAACGGTTTGGTCTGGTTTTTTTTTTTTTACACCCCTAGTCGTATGGATGTTGTGTCTGTATTTTAGTGTGAAATAATACAAATATATTCAAGAGTATGCTCAAGTGCTTGAGCTTATGATTTTATAAATTAAAATCTCATAAACTTTGTTTATTAAAAATAATACCTAAATTTAAAAGCACTTTGAACTAACTTATAAACTTTTAAAATAACAAATTATATAAATACTCTTTAAATAATTATATTTAATATTTAAAATTTCTATTTGTTTATTTTTTTATGTCATTTGATAGTAATAAACTTTATCTCCAGCTTTGACAAATATTTTATACAAACAAAAGCTCCAATTACAAGCTTTAAAAAAAAGTTCTTAGCTATCAGTTCTAGTCATCCAACAACCAACTCGAGCTAATGTTATCAAACATACGCTTGAAACTGAAAACAACCCTGATTTATTGATTAATTTAATGGAAGAATTATTAAAATTTAAAAACCACCAATATATTTAATACCTGTATACTCGCCGACCCAACAATTGTATTTGCAATGCAATTTGCAATCAAGTTACACTTGAATAAATATATTTTTAAAGGCTTTTGTTATAAATTAGTTGTACTTTTATCATAAAATTCAAGGATGGACTTTTAATATGAAAGATATAAATTTTTTTATGCAGGTTATTGTCAGTCCTAAGGGCTGTCGTTAGAAATATCCATTCTTAAAAAGTAAATAAACAAATAATTATAAATAAAAAAAGCAAGTGTATGAGATTGGATAATTATGTGATGGATCTATAAATATGGAAAACTCAACGCCTATTTTTTCTAAAAACATAACACCAAGCCCCAACTCCTCAGGGCACTTGTTATAGCTTCTTCATACTCTCCTCATTATCTGGAAACACACATTCCACCTTTCTTTGCTTCATCTTCTTCTTTCTTTCTTTGATCCGACAAAATCTATAACCAAAAAAAAAAAAAAAAAATATTTCAAGAATTTGTTGATCACTTTATGATATATATATCCCTTCAAAGATTTTGACAATTTCTGTCAAAAAATCAGGTATTTTTATCCTTTTCGATCTACGTGTTTTTATTTTATTTTATAAATGTAATCAATGTTTGTATGTATATATTATTTGCATGATGTTAATCAACCTGAAAATAAATATCCACCAAAAAAATCGAGTCTTTATTGGATTTCACACTTATCTTTGTGTTTTTCAAGATCTCTTTTAATCACTGCGTGTGTGTGTGTGTTTTTTTTATATTTTATTTTGATGATGATTTTCTGCTGATCGTGTGTGTGAGAAGGAACAAGTTTAAGGTGGATTTTTGGGGTGAAAAATTGACGGGTCGGTAATTTGAGATTAGGGGTATAATGGGAATTTCACAGTGGGAAACCTCCCCTGTCGATGAACATGCAAATTCAGCATTGGCTTGAAAACAGGCTTTTTGCAGAACTATCTTGACACGTATATTTTTATGGTTAGTTTGCAGAGTTCTATTTTTGGGGGCTCGAAAAACAATCAATTCACAATTTTTTGAATTTTTAAAAAAAAAAAAAAATTGTATATCACAAGAAACTTGAGGAAGAAAGTTACTCAAGAACACACTTAAGAAATCAAGATGTTATTCAAGATTGATTTGCATGTAGACATGTAGTTTTGCATATCAATTGGATTAAATCCCATTAGTTAATTTATTCTTTTCTTTTTTTTTTTATGTATTTATTATAGCATTTAGCTACAAGTATGTCTTGTTAAACTTACTCACGTGTGCACGTAAAGTAACATGGGTTATACATTTATATATATATATATATATATATAAATATATGTTGGAATCTAAACTTTTGGTTATAAAGTTTCCATGAAAATCCCACCTGGAAAAAGGCCTTTTGTCTTTTTGTTTGGATAAAAATTGGTGTTAGTTTGATGTTGGTTGGTCTTTTTTAGGCTTACAATTTTACAAATTAGTGAATTAAAACCTAATAATTAGCGAAGCAAAATTCGAGCGCAAGATCTAAAACTGGGTGACATTTGTCTACCAATATTGTTCATGCACTGGAAACTCGTGGGAAAAAAAAAATATGGTCTTACTAGCCAACTTTGAAAACTAAATTGGTTTGGTTAGTAGAGTGCAAGACCCACAAGAGATTTGTGGCTTGTGTTGACCAATTATGGGTCCGGGCCGGCCAATAGGGTCCCACTCCGACTTGTAAAAGCAACTTGGTTTGGTAAGACTTACAAAGAACGGTGACCCATGTAACCAATATGGTCGAATGGGTCGGGTCTGGTCTTGTGTTTGTATACTCTTGAATATATTTGTAGTGTGAAATTGTGATTTAATACAAGTCAAAAGTTTGTCATTCATGAATTGCATCTTTTAAAAGAGAAAACAGAAATGTTTATGTTATTGAAAATATTGGATCTGCCAGTGACAGTGTGTGGTCCTAGACAAACAAACATTTGTTGCTTAATAAATTTTATTGTTTGTTTGGATAAATAATTATGAAACACAAAAATTGATGAAAGCTAATTGTAAATTGTTGTGATGCAGGGGTGTGCTGTGCTTTTATTGCAGTGCAAAATGGCTACCAATGCGCAATGCCCGGCCCCTATGAAGGCAACTTCAGAAGGGGTGTTTCAAGGAAACAATCCACTCGATTATGCACTCCCTCTTGTAATCCTGCAAATATGTCTCGTTCTTGTGCTCACTCGTGTTCTTGCCTACCTTCTGAAACCGCTAAGGCAGCCTCGTGTCATTGCTGAGATCATCGTAAGTTGATTTCATCATTCTAATATTTCGCTATATATTATTGTATCATTTGTTGTTTAATTAAGCAATAGTTTAACACGCTCGATCATGCACAGCTGTTAATTAAGTTTGACTTAATATTGTTGTCGAAAACATCAACGATTACTATAATACTTTTAATAAAGATGTTGGTTAGAAAATGTTTAAATTAACTAGCGGTTTTCGTAAGTCTTGCTTACTTTAAACACAATCCCTTGATTAAACTATACCAATAATGCAAGACACTAATATAGTAAATAAATAATTAAAAGAGGCATCAACGTGTTGTGTATCTTATTGCAAAGTCAAAAGAACTTATGCATGATGGATTAATAGATTTACACTTGAAGTTTCGATCATTAACCAGTTTTTAATTTTTGGATAAATCATTTTCTAATATTGGTTTAACATGCCTGATTATAATACTTATGTGTCAAATAATCAGTTTCGTATAGCAAGTTTAATAACATGTGCAATTTCGTTTAATCAGTTAATCTGTTTTTACAACTTTAAGATCCAAACATCATTTTTAGAGTCTGTTTTATAATAAACTTGTTAATGTATAAAGATTTTCGATAAAATGCATCCCAAATGCCCGTTAATATATGTTTATGCTCACAGTTGTTTGTAGGGAGTGTTAGATTCATACCATATTTGATACAATATTAATCGATATTAATTTTGTTTTTCAGGGTGGGGTTTTACTCGGGCCATCGGCTCTAGGTCGTAATACAAAATACCTTCATGCGGTTTTTCCTAAAAGGAGTCTGCCCGTGTTGGACACCTTAGCCAACCTCGGGCTGCTCTTCTTTCTCTTCCTTGTAGGACTCGAGCTCGACTTACAGTCCCTTCGACGGACTGGTAAGAAAGCTTTGTCCATAGCCATGGCTGGGATCTCTCTTCCGTTCCTTTTAGGAACCGGTGTTTCTTTTATCCTCCGTGCAACGGTCTCCAAAGGGGTCAACCAAGCCCCGTTTATCGTTTTTATGGGGGTTGCAATGTCTATCACTGCTTTCCCTGTGCTAGCCCGTATCCTAGCAGAACTCAAGCTTTTAACCACGGATGTCGGTAAAATGGCAATGTCAGCAGCAGCTGTTAACGATGTGGCAGCTTGGATTTTATTGGCCCTGGCTGTTGCACTCTCAGGCACTGGACGGTCACCACTTGTGGCTCTATGGGTTTTCTTGTGTGGGACAGCTTTTATTATTCTCTGCTCGTTTGTTATTCCACCGATTTTCAAATGGATGTCTCGTCGGTGCCCAGAAGGTGAACCGGTGGACGAGCTTTACGTTTGTGCAACTTTAGGTGTTGTTTTGGCTGCGGGGTTTGTGACGGATACTATCGGGATTCACGCTCTTTTTGGGGCTTTTGTAGTCGGTGTTCTTATCCCTAAAGAAGGCGCTTTTGCAGGGGCGTTAGTGGAAAAAGTTGAGGATCTCGTCTCAGGATTATTCCTACCACTATACTTTGTGTCGAGTGGTTTAAAAACTAATGTAGCCTCAATCCAAGGGGTTCAGTCATGGGGGTTACTCGTCTTGGTCATATGCACAGCCTGTTTTGGGAAGATTGCTGGTACCCTCGGAGTTTCTTTGTGGTGTAAAATACCGTTTTCGGAGGCTCTTGCCCTTGGACTTTTGATGAATACTAAAGGCTTGGTCGAACTAATCGTTCTCAACATTGGAAAAGACCGTGGGGTATATACCTTTTTCTTATTGCATTTACATTTCGTTAATTAATAGCTCATTAATTAATATATAATTATATACGTACTAATAATATACATTTCGTTACGTTTACATTCAGGTGTTAAACGATCAAACTTTCGCGATACTGGTTCTGATGGCTCTTGTGACAACCTTTATCACGACACCTTCAGTGATTGCGGTATATAAACCCGCAAAAGCACCATCGAAATCTGAATACAAACACCGAAGAATTTACAGGAAGGGTTTCTCCTCGAGTCCATTCCGTATGTTCTTCACTTTCCATGGGATCCGAAACTTACCAACAATGATAAATCTGATTGAAGCCTCGCGTGGAACCGGAAAGAAGGAGACACTTACTGTTCATGCTATGCACCTCATGGAGCTCTCTGAGCGTTCTTCGGCTATACTCATGGTTCACAAAGCTAGAAGAAATGGGTCCCCGTTTTGGAAGAAAGATACAAATGCTGACTCTGACCAAATTGTGGTGGCTTTTGAGACGTTTCAGCAGCTCAGTAAAGTCTCAATTCGACCCACAACTGCCATTTCCGCTGTATCAAGTATGCATGAAGATATCTGTAACGGGGCCGAGAGTAAAAAGGCAGCCATGATTGTTCTCCCATTTCATAAGCACTTGAGACTCGATGGTCACCTCGAGACAACCCGAGCTGAATATAGGTATGAGAAATGGTCTCAATTTGATGAATTGAAAAATGTATGAAAAGACAACGAGTTGCTAACTTCATTTGTTTTCTTGTAATTTCAGGCACGTTAACCGCAAGGTTTTGGAGCATGCACCATGTTCGGTTAGTATCTTGGTTGACCGTGGGCTTGGAGGAAGCTCACACGTTGCTGCAAGTAACGTTGACTCACTTGTCACGGTTTTGTTCTTTGGTGGTCATGATGACCACGAGGCTTTAGCTTATGGAGCCCGAATGGCCGAACACCCTGGGATTAACCTAGTTGTTGTTCGGCTCATTCTGGACCGTGACCTGGCCCACCCAGATTCGGTTAGTGTCGACATTGAAGAGCCCAACACTATTGAAGCCCGGTCAATGGATGATGAGGTGATTGATGAATTCAAAGAGAAGCTCTTGAAGGAAAGCTCAAATAAATATATCGAGAGAGTGGTTAAAAACGCTTCTGAGGCAATCGAGGTGGTTCGTGAACATAGCAAATGCAACCTGATTTTGGTTGGGAGGATGCCAGAAGGAGAGCTGGTGGCGGCAATGAGACGAAGAAGCGAGTGCCCGGAGATGGGACCGGTAGGAAACCTTTTGATCTCGCCCGAGTTCAACGTGACGGCATCAGTGTTGGTGGTCCAGCAGTACCATACACAGCTGTCTATGCATTCTCTAGCTTCATTGAAGGAGGATGAAGCCACCACTGACCAGGGAGAATATGACTCTAACTAACTTGTGTTTTTCCTCAGATCGACCGGGCCGGTTTAATTGGCACGGTTCTGTTAAAGGAGAGGCCCGGCCTCCACAGTCTGTTAACCAACAATTTGAATATACAGCCCGGGCCGGTTTAATAGCGTAGTAGTAGTGTATATGAAAAACAAAAACGAATAAAGTGGGAGAGGGGCGATATCTGTGTAACTACAAGTCACATATATTTGTGGTTGGGATGGCGACGTACTTTATGTAAATCTTCATTCTTCTTCTTTTTCTTCTACATTATTATTTTCAAGTAAACTGTAATTATTATTATTATTATTATGCCCAAAAGAAGTCGTATATTATTTCTGTATTTGGCTTTTATTATTTTACATGATGAGATGAGATATATATATATAAAGTTAGAACTAAAGCTATTAACATGAAATCTTTTTCTATTTGTCTTCGAAAATTTATGATTGAAACTTATTCTGTAACTTGTTTTTAATTGGGCTTAGTGTTTGTGAGTGTAATGAACTATTCCCGATTGTTTATGTTATGCAATGATGTACTTGTGTGTTTATGTAATGTAATGAAGTTGTTATTTGGTTCAATCAATGTATAAAGTTACCTGCTAAACAATTAACCAGTCACCACTTTAAATTCATTTATATTGCAGATTACGTGGCTTGCTGACTAGACAAACATTTAATATGTGGCATATATATTTATTTACATGAATATATTTATTACCTTAACACTTTCCCAACTTAAAATTCTTTCTCTCTCTCACGTTCACCACCACCACTACCTGACAAATACATATATACATATACATAGACCTATACCTGCTTCTTTTATATCTTATGTGTATCTATATCTATAATCTATAATATATCTATATTAATATACATGTACACACACAGATACACATACATAAATATATATAAAAATACCCAACACATGGGTGAAAAGACACATCGTCGGTGCAGAGAAATTAGATGACGGGATTAAAAGATGGTTGTGTTGGCGGCAAACACCAGTGAAAGGGAACTTCATATTTGATGACTTTTATATATATAGATCTAATCGGAGTACACCCACCACCGGATCCCACTCTTACCGTTTGTTATTATTATAATTATTATTTCTTTTAAATAATATTAATGGGATCTTAAACTGGTGGTGTATTGAACAAGTAGTAGTAGTAGTAGTAGTATTTGGTGACGACGAATTGAAGATTTGATGATGATTTGGGGATATCAATAGTAACATTCTCCACCTCACCGACTGCCCTAAGGGTAAAGGATGTGTTTATCACCAACAACCGGAGTTCTTCTCCGGCCACTATTTCCGGCCATCTCCACCTCACCAACAACCACCTGTGTATATATATATATAGATATAGGTATACGGATATATATATCTTTATTATTATTATTATTAATGGTAGCATATTTTTATTATTATTCATTTGGTTAAATATCTTTATAATTATTAATTTGGATACAACCCTGAAAAAATCCATTTGTCCCAATTTCTGGTTTTGAGGGCTTGAGAGGTCAACTAATCTAGACTGGTACAAGGGTCCAACTCTACTTGAAGCCCTTGACTAGATCAATGAGACAATGTCGGTTTCAATGTTAAGAATGTTGCTGTGAAGGATCTCAAGCTACTGTAGTGTGAATATCATATTGTAATGGGAATAATGGTAGCATATTCTTATTATTATTAATTTGGTTAAATATCTTTATTATTATTAATTTGGGTTTAGATTGATTTGTTTTTTTGAATTGAATGTGGTTTGCTAATATTGTGCCGGTGATGTATATCATTTATGAATTTTGAATGGGAATAATGGTAGCTTATTCTTTTAAATGTTTCTTTGCCAGAAAATTTGGTGGTTAAAGGTGGTCACCGGAAAAATGGAGTTGCCGGAAGTTGACCGGAGATTCGTCGGAGAAGATGACCCGGAAGTCTATAAAATGTAATGAACTATTGCTTAATGTCTATTGTGTGTATCCAACTTGGCATCTGACGTGGAATCTGAATCCAACTTGGCATCTGACATGGCACTAACCTGTTACACGTAAGCGATTACCCGGTAGCTTACATTGATTGAACAAAATAACGACTTCATTACATTACATAAACACCCGAGTAAAATCATTGCATAACATAAACATTCGGCGATAGTTCATTGCATCTCCGTACACTAAGCCCTAACCTGAATCACAGCTTGGAAAAAAATCAGGCTCACAGTCACCATTTGGATAACTGGGATCATGCAATGAAAACCCTTGTGGACATTCACATTTTGGCCGGTTAGCAACAAGGCTGCAAATATTGTTTAGGCCACAACCTCTTTTAGCCTCACATATATCTGTTGGCACCAACCATATAACTTTCCAGCTTGTATTGTTCGTTGAATTCTTGGGGTAATAGTACTGAGTAAACACCCCATCTGAATCTAGAGTAGCTCTGTGATAATAATTTCCAGAAGGAACCGTGTCTCTTGGTGTAAGATCAAATCTTTTGCCATTTCTTCTCAATATGTACAAGTATCCTGTCGCATTAAAGATTACTTGTACCCCAGAATTCGTTGAGTTTGAATCATCATTAGTACCACTGACATAGTAAGCATCACTAGCAGAACCAGAAAACATGTCAAGAGTATTAAGAACAAGATTCCCATCTTGAAGCAGACGTAACTGGAATCTTCCACCAGAGAAGTTTGTTTGGCTCATTTTCGAATTGATCTCCCCACCTCTAGTCATAATTTGAGCTGGCAACAATGTATCTGCTGGATTATCAAAACTCTGCCATATTGTGCTACCAACAAGCTGAAAGTTGCCAGTATCGTTCATCAAACCATATGCAAGATCAAAAACGGACCCAGAACTCCATACCTCTCCCCCTTCAGGATCACTGAGTACGAGCCCACGGTGGTCGATTAGCTCAACTTTCGATCCTCTGGGCACCATAGGACCATCTTTTGGATACCAAATGATAGTCTTTTCTGGTATCTTGTCATACCATATCGATAACAAGAAGCTATCGTTCCCTTGAGGTTGTTGGAACCCCAAGGCAAATTCGCCAGAACGTGAAAGCCATGGTCTTGCGTCGGGTGCCGCTGTGAGTGATGTACCAACAGATACAGAACCGTTAGTCTGTTGTGCAGCTACACAATGCAAGAAAATCGTTAGAAAGCCGAGACACAGCGGGATTGCGGCAGCCATAGAAAATTTAGAAAGATTGATTGACATGAACAATAAATTAGGATTCTTTAATTATAATAATAAAGAGGGCTGTGATTCAACAGAAAGACTTTTGGACTCTACGCATACTTTCTAGTGCTGGACTGGAAGTCTTTTTTGTGTTGTGACAAAATATGATCTATACCGGTCTGGCAGGCCCTATCAACTCAACATTTATATGTGGTCCATGTTTTCTTTCTTAGTCAAATTTCTTTAATTTTGTGTGGTTCAATTCTTAACAAGGAATTGAAACTCAAATTGAGATACACGGCAACAAGACTACTTCAATGTGGAAAAGTATCCCTCCAGACCCAAATTTCAACATCAGTTTCTTGCATGTTTTTGAAGTTATTGAAAGGATTTATTTGTATAAAAAAAATTAGAGAGAGAATATATAGAATGCTATCAATCTATCATATTTAATAACACTAAAAGGAGAAAGAAAAGACAACCCATAAAACTTATATTATCAAAACTGTAAATATCCACTACATTATATGAACTATATATAACGGGTCTAAATTGATAAAATCAAAAGTAGAGAGGCCTAAATAAAATTTAGATATAATAATAGGACATTAAACAATAATGAAGGACAACTACACTCCATCCCTTCCATTAAAACAAGATCTAAGCTTTTTATTTTTTTTTCTATTCTGACTTCAATAATCAACTTTTAAGTATAAAATACTTGGTTTATCAATCGAAAACATAATATACTAGCATCAAATCCTCGAAAAGTAAGATACAAAAGCTCGAAAGTTAAAAAAAACTTGAGTTCTTTAATATGTGTTAGGCGACCGCCTAACCTATTCACACTATAGAGCCGGCCTTGTCTCGGATAGAGGTATGTCTGTCTATACTCTACATCCCACTTCCCACACATCCCGCATTTGATGGGATTTGGAATTGTTGTTGTCTTCGTCTTCATGTTAGTTGGAAATCTAAATGACAATGGAAAACAGTACTAAAAATGAAGCTGTTAAGATGTGAAGGACAGACCAAGCTTCTCAAACTACATAACTCAAATGGTAACTAACAACCTTTATTTATAGATGGATTACAATTCAACTAGGACAGAAACGTAATTCGGAAATAGTAATAGTACATTTTACCCAGAAAAAAAAAAGTAATAGTACAGGATTATCAGGATGTAACAGAGAACGGGCTTGGGCATGGAGGTTCCTTCACTCCGACTTCTCCTTCAAGCATCTGAATGACCTTCCTCATGGTTGGTCTCGAATATGGGTCTTCTTGGACGCACCAAAGACCAACCATCAAAAATGTTGCCAGCTTCTTGTAGTCATTTAAGGCCTCCAAATCATTATTAACAAATGCATCCAGTCTGCCTTCATGATAGCAGTCCCATGCCAAATCAGTTAAAACTTCCACATCTTCGTTATCATTCTCAAAAACAACACTTTTTCGGCATGAAATGATCTCTAGTAGCAAGACACCAAAGCTATATACATCAACCTTTACAGTGACTGGGGTGTTCCTAAACCATTCAGGAGCAACATATCCTTTTGTTCCTCTTATTCCAGTATGGGTTCGACTTTCATTGATCTTCAAAAGTTTTGCC